>CABFOQ010045290.1:387-22173 GCA_900660455.1 Gephyroberyx darwinii | reverse complement strand
AGTCGTCTGAGCTCGTCCTACGAGTTAAAGACTAGGCTTGGCTGGAACAAAAGAAAAGAAGTTGATGTGGCGAGATCTACCCTGTTAGAGACGGCATCTCAGTAAAGGAGCAAAGAAGTTGATGTTGTAGCTTCTACCTTGTTAGCAACGCGTAGCTGCAGTAAGGCGCATAGGGGGAAGGTGCAGCCGACATTTATATCCCCGGTGACGCCGTGAGGGCGTTCCGAGTCTCCTCCAATGGGAGCCCGGAGATGGGGTGACGGTTATCTCACGTATAGGTGTGAACTTTGAGTCCGGTTCGAATTTCGGCGCTTGTCTTTCTTTGTTTCAAACTCTCAGCCCAGCGGTGGGCTAGAGTTTAGGCTTGGAATGTTACATAGAGGCCCATGTTAAGTTATATGGCCCTTTGTCCTCAGCACATGGTGTCCGGCCCCAACACTGTGATTGGTTTCTGTCATTGCAGCTTAACAGTTAAATTTTGGTTTGATCAGACCTTTGAATCTTTTGCCTCTTATGCCTTCTGGCCATACAGCCCAGATTTGTGAAGCTGTTACGATAGGAAATCCTGCCAGAAGGATTTCCTATCGTAGCCCAGGAACTCTGTAGTTCTGTCAGAGTGGTCCTTGGCTTCTCCTCCCTGACCAAGGTCTTTCTCATCTGGTTGCATGATTTGGGCGGTTGACCAGCTCTAGGAGGAGCCTGGGTAGCTCCATATATTTTCCATTTCTTAATAACGGAGCCCACTGTGCTCTTCTGAACTCCCAACACTTCAGAAATTGTTTTATACATTTTCCCAGATCTGTGCCTCCAAACAATTCTGCCTCTTAATTGATTTATTTATCTATGAATTTCTACACACAGTTTATTTGGCTTTGTGGTGGACTGTCACTGCAAAGGGGTTGAATAGTTATAGGTTGAATACTTTCTGAAGGCACTTTTTTAATTATCAGTTATCTTTACCTACCTAAAATTCCGATGAGTATTGCATGCATGTTCATACTTACTGGTGGCTGCTTTCTGCTTATTTTGGTGTCTTTCATGAGTTTTCTGTTGCATTGCTTTTAAAGGAGATTTGACATCCTATTACTTGCAGTGGAAGGATTTTTGTTCTACCTGGGCACAATTTACAACTGACAGCAATGTTCTTATCATTCGTTCGCAAGATAAAATCAAATCAGTGGGAATATTTTCACACAGAGAAAGTCTTTTCTCTGCAGTTCTAGTAGCTTTGTTACACTTGAGCTGTCTGCAGAGGCGATAACACAAAGGGCTGGTGAAATATTTTCCAGATATTGGTGTTCATTGTTAAAGTTGAAGGAATTGGATCTAACCACATAGACATAAATTGTTTTGCTAAATGTCAGATCCATATCAGATTTCAGTCATGTGGATCTGTGTATCGTATCAATTTATTATTCTAATCCAAAACCAAAAATAGAAAATTGAGTGCAATATTGAACATTTAAGTTTATTGCTCTTTGGATGAAGCAAAATTGACAATTTAGACATTTTCCAATTTCTTTTTTTTTTTGCCGATGGGCAATAGGCCCCCACAAGATCAGCTTTGGTCTCCCCCATGCCAATCAACCCCTGGCATGCTATTTAAATTACATATATACCAGCTAAGTGTCCAACACTAATTCTAATTTTCATATTTTTAAATGAAAATACAAATGAAAAAGTGGTATAAAATCTTAGTTTTTCATTTATCTGAAGGGCAACAAGATTTTATAATGCTGCACTCATATTCACGACATAATGGCAAACGAAAAAAAATCGTATTGTGGCACATATGGGCAGATAATCTGGAGAGACTCTAAACTGGGTGGTGTAAAGAATTTCCCTGGGGGAGGAGGACTCTCCCCAACACAGAGAGGAGGTATACTCTCAGTGTGACAGTTTCATTCTGCAAGCCCTGCTCTGATCACACTGCTCTTCGTGTACCTGTTCATTACAACATGGCTACCAAGGGGATAGAGAGACTAAAGAGAAAGAGTGTGTGTGTGTGTGTGTGTGTGTATATGAGAGAGACTCATGGGACAATGTGGAACAGCTCCATTTTCTAATTGAATAGCGATTCAATCTTCAAACTGGGTGAGCTGAAGTGTAAAGCAATTAGCCGATTGATGGTGATTGGTGTGGGTGGCGTAGAGAAGCGTGTGTGTGTGTGTTTGCGTGTGTGTGTGTGTCTTTCTTCCCCAACCACCCACATCAATCACCATCAATCGTCTAATTGCTCTCTCAGTATATACGCACCTACACACCCACACACACATTATGTGCAGTGGGACCCCTGGTGTGTGTGTGTGTGAAATCCCCTTGGCAGCCAATATGTCAGTGTATGGGCATGGAAGTCACAGTGTGAAATCCCAGTAGTGGGTGGTGGATTACTACTACTCAATACTTACTGCCCCGTAGTGAGACTGCCAGTCAGCCTGTCTTGTTCGGCTCCCTGTAATTGTAGAACACACACACACACACAAACACACACACACACACACACACACACAGACAAACACACACACACACACACACGCACACACACACACACGCACACACACACACACACTATACGGTCACAAAATACAAAGAAGAACTTCATTTAGGGGTAATAGAAATCAAATCAAAAGGAAGTTTGACAGAAACAGAAGCAGAGAGTGGCATGGAGAAGCTGATTTTCACAGAATTTAATTACATTATCACCCCCACCTCAAGATAACATAGAGCATTGGCATAGAGCATTTAACCTTCATTCTGGTGCACTGAGCCTTCCTGCCATAAAAGATTTTTTCTTTAAAGTAAACTCTACCCACTTGTGTTAAGACCGTCTGTCAAATGCGAAAACTGTCTGTGCCGGTCCAAAATGACATATTAAACAAAAAATCTGCATAACCTTTTATGGCATTTCCTATGGTATTATAGTTTCTGAAGGCTTCCAGGAATTTATTTTTGAAGTAATAATCCAATTTTCACATAAATGTCTGCTGTGCTGCTCTCTATCACGATTCATATAACACAACAGTGATCCAACCTATATCCAGTTCATGGAAGCTTTTACATTTGTTGCTCTAAAACCCTGGTGTCAGATAGGAGACAGGACGTGATGTGTTTATCTTTGTTTGGAATAAATACAAGAAGAACTGGGTCGTTAGCATGAGCAGCCATAGCCACTGTGGCTGAACAGACAAAGAAAAGAGCGGGGCCTACAGAAACTCAAACTTTACCAACAGAAAATCCAACAGTGTGCAAATGTTTGTGATGGCTCTTTGTATAAGCAGACATATTTTACTGGATGTGAAATAGAGAAAATATTGAAGACATTGGTAAACTGAATCCTGATCTGAAGGGCACACATTAACCAAAATATGAAACATGGCAGTCTAGTTTGTTGTTGAAAAGCCGTTAAAGGCATTAAAGTGAGCTTCAAAAACTAGGAAGAAGGGTTCTATTTTTAAAAGGAAAGGGTGATTGCAACCAAAGCCAACAGCAAAATGTACTTTGGTAAAACTCCACTGTGCAGAGTGAGTACAAATGCAGTATTTAAGTTTGGGGCAGAAACAATTGAGGGGGTTGGGCGGCAGTTCATCCTTCTCCTAATTTTGAGGGGGACATGACCCCTCGAAACCTATGCTTATGCCTAAAATGGAGACAAATTTTAAAAAAGACCACAGCAATGACCGCTTAGCTCCAAAGATGGAGGCAAGATAAAGCAAGATTAGGTGTCCCTAGTGATGGCCGGGCCATTCTGGTGTATGGTTAATAGGTAGTATGTTTACTCAAAACACCTGTAGCTTCTCTTTATGCTAACCTTGCAATCATCTGCTTCTGTTTATGTCAAGCTTGCAATTGGCAACTGAAGCTAGCGTTATGGTTAACGTTATGGTTGCTCACTAGCAAGGCCCACTCTAAAGATGTTAGCTCAAAATTATGTAGCACCCAAATAGTCATAAAATCATCATCATACAGAATCTGAATTAACAAATAATCAGGAAATGCTATAACGATGAGCCACAAAATCCTAAAAAACAGAACAATTTGCAGATGACATGAATCTTTACCACTCTAACCTATTCTAAACACAAAAGGAGCATAATCATGTATATCAAACCTACAGCTCTAAAATGCTTTTGTTGCACACTAAAAGAAAACCTTTATCTCTGTATTAGAATGCATCTGACTAATCTGTGGGTTTCATTGCTCTAAATACCTTATATCAGCAAGGTCCTAGAATATTCACACATAAAGACCAAGATCATCAGCAAAGTGATGTATCATAAAGAAGGTATGGAAAGCCAATCAGCATTCTACTATAAGTACTGATCACACAATGTGTTCATTGGCATTGAACCACGATAATATCAACCTCTGAAGATGGCCAGATCGGCATATCTGACTTCATGGATGGACATTTCCCTTAGGTTGTCGTACTGTACTAATTTATCCCGTCCATATATACCTGCTTCTCTGCAACATCATCATTAACAGATATATTTTCTTCTACGTCCTGTATGCAAACCCTATAGATTTATGGGCTCATTAAATTCACTAGTCAGCATAGAAATTTGAAAGCTTCTTCACTTCCAACACTCTCCTTTGTGGGCTCCAGGACATGTGGGATACGAGTAGTTGTACAGAGTATATTAGCCTGGTTGAATAAAGTGAATGGATGAATGGCTGAATCCTCAAACCCTCGGCTTGGATCATATATTGATATCTCCTGGGTAGAATTCAACCAGTATGTGCTCACTGAATTTACTCAACCCATAAAAGCTTTGGATTGGTCAAAATCCAGCCACCTTCTGGATAAAGTTTGACTAACCACTCCGAGTGGGTAAACACAACACTAAGGGGAAGAAAGAGCAAGAGACAAAAAAATAACAACAAAAACAAGTAAAAAGACTTAGACTCAAATCATATACAGTACAAGGCTGCGAGCTCAGCGTCTTGTGTAAAAAAATCCATAAATTATGAATGTGTGCTGAGGGAGAAGAGTATCCACACAATGACACTAAACAGGGAACAGTTGCTTTGGGTGGCTGAGGGCAGCAGGCAAGTCATTAGGATTTCTCACTCATCTTGGTAATACTCTGCTTATTTTGCTCGCTTGAAGCCACAGAGAGGCGCAGAGGCTCAAAGGTATGTAGAAGGCTGACTTCAACTGGGTGGGAACAACTGCAACCACTTGGGAAGAAAAAAAGAGATGCAAGAGGAAGAGAGAAGAGAGAGAAGGCCAATAAGAGAGGAAGAGTGAACAAGTGAAGGAGAGAGGGACAGGGAAGTTGAAAGCCAAAAGGGGGATGAAAGATAAAGAGGGGAGGGAGCAGTGGAATCGAAGAAGTGTGGGAAAAAAGCGGAAGGGCTGCGGAAAAATAGCTCTAAAATAACCCTCTGCGTATTAGCCAGTTGTCCTCGTTAATTTAGGTCAAGCTCCTTAATGACTGTGTGAAAAAGTTCTTTGTTCAAATCCCATGTGTCCCTGGCTGCAAAACGAGGCAGAAAAAAGTATTGCATGCGTGTAATTATATAAGTGCCGGGGCTTCTTCAGCCATGGTGTATTTGAAAGGCCCGTGTTGCAATTGTGTGCACACATTTTCGTGCGTGGACTCACCCATGTGTGTATGAATCAGGGTTAGACTGATATACAGGGCCGATATTGGCTTTTTCCTAAAAATCAGATATCATCCAGCCAATTTCTTTAGTCTGGCTTTCAATGGAGTTTCAGAGTCACATGATGCTCTAAATTATGTTTCAGATGCTTTTCCACCCTGACACACTGAATACTTGTAATCCTTTTGTTTTTTATGGCCATGAAAATGGTCAAATTTAAGGATATTGGGTCTCATTCACGAATGTTTTCATAAATTATTCATAGATTTGTTGTATGTGTGTACTAAAACACGAACGTGGGATTCATGAAACATACGGGAAACCTCTATTTGTTCGTAGAACAGGTGTATGTTTGATGAATGCCAATCGTTTGTAAATTGGATGCGCGTGCCTGTTGAAGCCGATTTGCATAGGTAAAGGAAAAGACAGAAAAAAGAGGAACTTGGCGGAGTCCCAAATGGAAGTGTTGCACGCATGCGTGCATGCGAAAAAAACAGCGGAGTTTTCAGAAGCATCAGCAGCCGAGTCACAACATTTTTTAAGGAGAAGTAGACATGTATTATCAGCCACAGGAGGACGGCAGCGCACTGAGCAGCTATCCGACATGGATCAGAGGATCAATCAATAATAGGAGAGACCTCACTGTCGAGTGTCCAATCGGCATTGGAGTTGGACACAGATCGGATCCAGGCTGCATCTTCATCAGATGGTAGGACTGTAATTGTATTTGTAAAGGCGTCCAGTCCATGTGATCAACCATTACAAGTTGGATAATCTTGTGTTGTTATGAATGAGGATAGTTCGGCAAATACGCCATTTTTTTTCTACAAGGCCACTGAAACATCTTGTTGTTGTTGAGGTTTGGCTCTACTGTAATTGATTTTTCATAAAGAATAAGCTGTTCTAAGAGCCTTCCCGCATGTTTACAAACACACAAACACATTTCCTCATGTCTCGAAGCACTTGTAGGATTTGATCGTACCAAACGAACAAATTCAGATACGAACAAAATGATGAATCCGACTAAGTTCGTAGAGTAACGTTCGTACTAGCATTATACGATCAAATCTGATCGTACGCACGTTTCGTGAACGAGGCCCATTGAATATCACACAAAATATTGCCTATTGACAGCTTCAATCAAAAAATTATCAGTCTTGGGCTTCAAAACTCCATATTGACAGAACCCTCTTTCAGAGTAATGGAAAATAAATTAATCTCAGGCCAGGAGCATGTACTGTAGGTATGCAGCTCCAGAGGTAAGGAATACTAAACACCACAGCAGGATGAATCAAAGCTCCGCAAATTATCCCTACCAGTATTCCTCCCTCTAGAAAATGGACTGATAGATAGCTAGTGAATGGAGGAAGTTAATGGAGAGATGCTGAGATTAAAATTCTGGGGGAAACACTGAATACTTGTATTTGTTTCTCATGAAAAATTGATATCGGCACAAATTATCAGTTTTTGGAGGCTTCTATATCCAAAAATATCCGTATCGCCTCCAAAAAGTAGAGTATAAGCAGACATGTTTTACCGGATGTTTGCTGTCAACTTTGGGGGCTATTTATGAGCTTACAACGGGCTCTGCTTCACAGTTTAACGCTCTGGCTGATTTATGCTTTGTTTCTTCTGGCTCAATACTGGCTGCAAATAGCAGTCTCAGCAGTGAAATTAGATGTTGTTCAAATTTGGGATTAGGCGGAAAGGGAAATTGTAGAGGAATGACAGCTGGGAGAAAATGATGGGACACGAGTGGAAGTTTATTGTATAATGAGGTAATTCTTCAGTTTTTTTGTGCAAGTACCACAGGAATCCACGTGGTCTAGAGGAGTTGTCTCAGATATGACATTTAATTGATGCAACAATAACCCATCAAACATGAAAACCCATGTAACTATAATGAAAATTGAGAAGACATCCAAAGTCTTCGTTTCATGCTCGTTTGGGTTGAAATCGGCCACTTCCTGCTCACTTCCTCGCCGAATGTCAAGTGCTTCCTGGGAAGAGTAAGAATGGTCTTACTTATTGGTCTTATTAGTTTTCTAATTCTTCAGTATCTTTTTCCACTCCTATGTGAAACATTTCTCACAACTGGGATACCAAATGTCCTCGGGAAACAAAATATACACGTCAATGTTGACTCATGCACCGAATGTTTGGCTGTCAGCAGCCTGCTGTCGTTTGCAGGACCGAACAACAGCGGCAGAGCAAATAAGCAGTAAAAATGCATCCTAGTTTTGCAGGTTTGATAATTAGATAGCGATAAATCATTGTCAAATTTATTGTGATAACCCTAACAAAAAGTCCGGTCTTACTGGGACGGCTTGCTGGCGAAATCTTTTGAATTTCTGCACACCGGAGGGCACAACGGCACACGGCAGCAGCAGCTATGCAGTCGGCTCCGAGACTATCGTTTATCATCGTTAAACATCTATCATCATTAATCCTTGGTAGTTTATGCATGTTTTCATTTAGTACAATGAATGAAGAAAAAAGTCTGAAAAAACAAATTTGTTTTATGAAAGTGTGGTTTAAAGTTTGAGAACCGAACCAACCAATCATGTATTTCTGATGTCACTGCAAGATCCCATCATCATGGGATTTACCTTGTACAATCTTGTACAATCTTTCCGATGTTTTTATACCGACAATAGGCGCATGATGTTTCTATGCTGCTGTTTTCATGTGCTGGTCCAAGACAAATTTCCCTGCAAGGACAATTTTTATCTGAGAGGGGGAATCTGAAACGGTACTGACCTCGGGTGCTTTGCATTTAGTAACGGTCAGAGGGAGCGAGTGATGCAATCTCACATAACATACTAATTTATCGCCCCGGACAACTGCGGTATTCGGATGGGTGTGAAAGATGTGACAGATAGGATTGGCAAATCATGCGCACCATGTCAGAGTTCACGGACCGAAAGCATCGCCGGCCAATGCAACTTCACAGAGGGCTTCCAGATGACGTAATGCTCCTTTCACAGCCACATTAAAGGCCTTTCGGCTCTTGGCAACGATGGCCGACAGTTAATTCCGGTGCTGAGAACTGCTAATTTCTGCACCGATACATCTGATCGATTTTGTGCTGCGCTAATGCAATGGGTTTAGTTAACGACTGGCTAGTAATGAACTCATTTTCTTATGTTGCATTACTTACACTTGCAAGTTTGATGTCATAGATTAATAAGGAACAGGGTTAATACATGTTTCAATGCATGTGCTATAATAAACACAGTGTGACTTCATGTCTGCTGGACATTTAGGACTTTTGCTAGCTATGTTCAATCAGACACATTTTTGTTGCGGAGAATCTTCAACTGCCACCTTTCCCATAGGAATCCTCTCTTCCATTACACGTGTTCCTCCTTCCTCCCCTAATAGTTTTGTTCATGGAACTTTATCCGGCTTCAGTTTGACAGTTCCATTTTCATCGATGCACCCCGGCTGTTTGTGTTGTTTGTGGCAGGCAGCCTAAATGTATTCAGCCCTTGTGAAGTCGGAGACGATTCTGAATTCTGTTTTCTTTTTTTTTTCATTTTTCTTTTTACCCTTCGCGTTGTCACAATTTATCTCCTTCAGCTGGATGATGAGTCGGCGCAGTGCTCGGAGCAATGAGATAATTGTCACCCCTCTTTCTACAGCTGCACGTGTGTGTGTGTGTGTGTCAGGGGATCTGTGGGCCTCGTTGCAGTCTCGTCTTCATTGCTCTTTTGTTGTCTGACGTAATTAGCAGACTACTCTGCCAAATGCTCCAACACACACATACCACAAGAGAGCCACAGGAGCCTGAGGCCCCAACACTTCACTGGGCGCCTTGCAAACACCTCTATTTTCTAATCTTCTCAGGCACAGATTGAAATTATTCTTCCTACCTGACACTCACCCCCCCCCCCTCTTCCTGTCTCGGTTGTTAGTGATGGTTGATGGCTCGTCCGCCTCGCGGATGAGAGGACATGAAAAGGTCTCTCATGTTGAGTAATTGACTCAATCCTCTCAGATCTCTGAGCCACATGCTGATCAATAAGGAGGCATTGGCTGGCATGTTAAAACATGAAGAGGAAGCCCACTGTGTGTGTGTGTGTGTGTGTGTGTTCAGCAAGAGGGTTTTCTCCTAACATAATACAGCGTCTCTCGTGTCCTGCCCTGTAGCATCTCTCCATTAACTCCCTCCATTCACTAGCTAGATAGCTATGCATCTATTTTCTAGAGGGAGGAATACTGGAAGGGATCATTGGTGGAGCTTTGATTCATCCTGCTGTGGTGTTTAGTATTCCTTACCTCTGGAGATACATGCATACAGTACATGCTTCTGGCCTAAGATTTATTTATTTGTTTTGATTCAACCAATATGGATATTTTTCCATCGAAGCTGCCAATAGGTGATATTTTTTGTGGTATTCAATATCTTTAAATTTGACCATTTTCATGCCAAAAATCAAAAGTTTTCCCCCTGGAGTTTTATTCCCGTCAGGGTGGAAAAGCAGCTGAAACAGCATTTAGACCATGATGGGACACTAAAATGTAGGTGGGTCAGCTCCTTAAGGCAGGGTGAGGCAGGTTTTAGTGCAGATTTTACAGACTGACACCCCTGAAGCTGCTGAGGAAAATCCCACACCATACATTTCTTTGGTCAATAGTAATAATAATAATAATAATGGAAACATATTGACTAGCTGTGGTCAGGGCAAAACGCTGTAAATCTACCATAAAAAATACTTAAGGAGAGCCAATTCCCCCCATCTACTTAAAATGATGAGCCATTATCTACCAACATCATAATTGTATGATTTGAGAGTGTCATTTTTTTTTTATCTTAATGAGCCATGATATGTAAAAGGCCTCTGGGACGCGTAACTTAGGTTGTTTTCTGAATTTCGAATTTGCCTCATATTCTCAAATGTTTACAAGGGATGAAAATTAGGTGATCAATTTTAATTTTAGTATATTGATTTAGTGCCTGCTGTACTTTGAATGGACTAACAAAGCACTCTTCCACAGCTTACGATGCTGTACTAAAGTTCTGATTTCCATCTTGACCCCCGCAATGACTCATTTTTTCGGATTCACTTAAAACCAAACAAAAAGATCTTCACGTTCCTTGTTCTGTATAGTATTCAAGGATGTAGCCCACGTCCTCCCACTGGGACGAAACAGCATTGTGATGCCTAGTTCTGCAGGATTGTTATCTTCCATATGCTCTATTATGTGAACTGGTCACCGGTACATATAATTGACCAAGAGGACAGGAAACCAGTGAAGCAGCATATTGCGCCATCCATACAACCAGATGGACAAAGAAATATGTATTATATACAGTGATGCTGCACGCAGACAAACAAGAGTAGAGAAGGCTTTATTTCCCATGGTAAATAAGATCAATTTACCTTTGTCTGTCTGCCATTTTGTCTGCTCCCTCCCTGTCTGTTTCCTCCTCTCCCATTCCTCCTTTCCAATAAATGTGAAAAAGAATACGTAAAGGAAGACGGGTAGATACTTGCGAAGAGACGGACAGGTAATTCTCTTAAGGCGGCACCGATCTTTACGCTGTCTCTGCTTTTTCCTGCACGTGTGTTTGTGTTTTCTTGTTTTATCTCCATCTCTCTCTCTCTCTCTCTATGGTTGGTTTCTTGAGACTGCATTGCTCAGTAGAAGTGCATCTGTGTCCGATGCTATTGATTGAGCTGGAGTTTGGCTGGAGCCAGTGGGGAGAAAACCTGACAATTCACCCAAAATGCATCCATTTTATCAGCCTAAATCACAAAGTGGTGCTGCAAAATAGAATAGCGCCCTATCCCCACTTACTGGAACCCCATAGATCCAAATCAAATTCTGGCATTGGGTCTGTGCACTTATCTGCCCACAATAGGGGACAAATTGAAACTTAAGAGCCAAATACAAACTGTCTCCTAAACAGCCAGAGAAAGCTGGACTCACCAACATTAGAGCTTTTACCTCTTTGGTGTCCTTTATAAACCATGCCAGACCAGCTGGGTTGGTAAACATGAGCGTGCTGCGTGGAGGTTAGGGGAGACCGGGGCACTGTGGGACTAAATATAGAAAGTTTCCATTGGTGAAACATGCTGTGTGATACCATGAAGACCACCTCTCATCAGGTCTGTGAATGACTCACAGCATGTTTCACCAATGTAAAACGTTGTATTTTCAGCCTGTCCCAGTGCCCTGGCCTCCTCTTCTACCTAAACAGCTACTGTTACCTTCCTGCCATTTGGAGTCAACATGTGAAGTTGTCTAGCTTTATTATAAACATCAGATGCATTCTCACTGGCTGGTTTCCTGATTGATTGTCTGTTGCTCTCCCCACATTAACCTCCTTTCAGAGACTTCACAAAGCATCTCAGGATCGCCGTTGCAAAAACCTTTTGTTTCAGCCTTTCTCTGAGAAATTTATTTTCCTTCTCCTTCTTTCCGTTGCGTCCTCCCTCCTCATACAATGGGCGACAGGGAGACGACGGCGCCCAGTAATTACGGGAGATAAGACACAGGCTTCGGCCGGTGAATGCTCGCCAGCCCGGGATGAGAATCTCAGACAAAAGCTTCTGCAGTGCTCGGCGAAAAAAAACCAGCGAGGAGACGTCTTGGATCAAAGAGAGGTTGGGAATATGGGGAAGATGGAGAGGAAAGAAAAGATAAAAAAGCAGTTAAAAGATTAAAAGAAAGAAAGAGAAATCGGTGTATGCTAAAAATCCCCTCTGCTTTACCATCTCTTTTCTTGAGAGTGTGCTAAATAGTAGTTTACTGTGTATATTGAACTTGGTTAAGTATCAGTGATTTCTCCATTTACCATTTAGAGCTATTGGTTTATTTTCAATATCATCTGTCAACACTATGCACAGAGGCCATGAATTCCCTAAGAGGTCTGCTGCACTCTGCGCCTTCATCCATTAAGAGAGACTGCAACTCTCTCTGCCTGCCCCATTCATTTCTTTCTCCTTCATTTTCTCATTCTTTTCATGCTCTCTTCCTGCCATTACCTCCCTCCCCCCCTACTTTTTCTCTTTTTTTGCCTCTCCCATTCTCTCCTCCCCTCTCATCAGCTCAAGTGACGAAAAATTTCATCTCTCCTCGAACATTTCATGGAGTCATCTCGGGGGACCCGACGCCGGCTAATGATTCTCTGAAATGCTACCCAGACCCCTCGGGCCAAGTGATACATGAAAGAGAAATAGGAGAGAGAAAGGTAAGGAGCTGACTCTCTTCACAGGGCCTGCTGTGCTAATTATCCAAAACTCTCTTAACTGTTTGCCACATTGATCCGTGTGTAAGAACTGACGGAGGCCCGTTGAGAATATGCATTCAGGCTTGCAGCCAGAACAAGGACATCATGCGCATTCCATCTGAAGACATTTGGAAACACTCTCCCTTCACTTGGCTTTCTCTCCACACCGTATTACTAGCAACAACAATGTACTTCCCACTCTGCGTCAACTCTCATTACCTAAGACAAGGTTTCCTTTCCCCGGGACGGCTCGACCTGTAGAAGTTAATATTCGCCTGTCTGGCCATTAACAAAATGGATGGAGAAAAGTGCGCGAGTCCTTGAGATTATAGAGAGGAGCGGCTTGGCAGAGAGGGAAAGGTGACTGTGACAGTAACTCAGAAGGAGTCCATTTTGTTCTTCATAACTCAAAGCGTTGTCACGCTAATCTGAAAACGTGCATTTGGAAGTTCAGACGGATTAGACAGGTCGTGCATCCACAGAATTTGTTTCCCATTCGTTGTTGGTGGACCGGCCTTCAACTGTACATTGACATCCCCATTGCAGATTCAACTCTTGGTCGTCTTGTTTCAAATTGCGAATGAGGAGCTGCTGTCCAGAATGAAAAAAGTGACAATGATGAAATCCAAAACGTCCTTCTTTGAGAAAATGCTAAAACTTTCAGATGCTGATAACATATTGAATGATGAACTTCTGCAGAAGGTGATGGTGGACCGGGTACAATGCTGCCATCCCACCACTTGGAGATGATCCTAGCAGAGAACGATCTCTCCCTTCAACCAACGGCCCAACCATCTCACCCCTGTATCCCTGTCCTCTCACTTTTCCCCTGTATACCAAGGGGTTGGAAACCAGGCTCTACTGGATTCAGGCTGTTCTCAGACTAGTGATTTGGGAATTGGTGGAGGCATCGCAGGTGTATATGGTGTGTACATGGAGATATTCACAAGTGTCCTGTACCACCAGTGGAAATTATATTCCAATTAGTTTTAATAGATACAATTATATTTAGATTTAAAATTTGACTTGACTTGACTTGATTAGATTCCAAAGCTTAGGGCTAGATTCCAAGGCTGCGGTGAACTCCCACCTTTCACATCCCCTAATATTAGACATTGGGTTTAGAGAATTAATTAAAGACTGCACAGGGGAGTGTTCGTGACAGGCAGCATGGTATATATTCCGCTGGGCATTAAATGGTGGTGCAGTCTTAGTCGAGACAGTGGAGCCACAGCTTTTTCTATCAAAAGGAAGGCGGCACCGCTCACAGCAGAGGCTCCCGCAACCCTTCCCATCCTCCCCCATGGAGGATTCCCCTCGAGAGGTCAACAACACCTTGTTGTAAGTGTTTGAGCAAGTAGCAAAGGTAAAAATCCCCTCAGCCCATATTGAAGCTTCTGTAGGGGTAGTGGTTCATAGCCAACCCTAGCATTTGCCTGAACACAAGTCAGAAGTCCCGCAGTAACTGGTGGAGCCCCATTATGCCTGTGCTCAAGCCCGACAGCGCTGTCTGGTTCTATGTGGACCATCATAAGGTAAATGTGATTTGAAGTTCAATGCCTATCCAATGCCCAGGGTCGACAAACTTATCGATCGTTTAGCCAACGCTCACTTCTATTCAACACTGGATTCCTCTGTCACCAGAGTCCAACAAGAAAATGGCCTTCTCTACGCTGTTTGTACCAATTTGTCATGTCCGTAAGTTGTTGGTATGTGACAAACAGTGCCAATGGACCTTTGAGATTGTTAAAAAGGCCCATTGTGGGTGGCTGCAACTAACTTCTCCCTCCCAGGCAGAATAATCAATCGGAGGGCTGCGGGCATTTTGATTAAGAAGGTGGGAAGTATGTAGAAGCCTTTGCAGTGTGAAGTTAAGTACAGCAAAAATACTCAAAGTCCAACTACACAAAAAACTCAATCACAGTAACAACAATAATGTAATGTAATAATGTAATTGGATACTTCCACCCTTGCCTATTTGCGTGTCTGAGTAGGTGCAGGTGCCTGTGGACTGAAGCAAGGAACAGAGAAACCTTTCCCTGCAAGGGGAATATTTATGTAAAGAGTGTGGACTCAAAACTGAAAGGGGGAACAGTGACTTGCATCGTGTTTAATTTATGTTTGGTGCCCAAATAAATCTGCGGGCAAGAACCAGAAGCATCTCTTCCCATATCTTTCCGACACTCAGAGATTGAACGTTGTCAAAATCAATTTTAACATTTTTGGCAAAATAAAATCCGGACTGAACCAGTAGTACATCAGTACACCACTGTCTGTTCAGTGGCTTCAGCTATTTTGCTCATTTTGCACTAACAGCATGGCACGAACCTTCATAATTGCTAATAGCAGAGAATGACATCCACTCTGGTATCACCAAATAGTCACAATGAATATATATTTTCACTGCACTGTTTCCAGACATACCCATACTTGCTTCCCTCAGTCTTTCTCTACCTTAAATACACACACACACACCTGTATGTTTTGATGTTACCCACTCAGACAGGGTAATCTAGACTAGCTACCCCGCCGCTTTAAACGCACACCTATCAGTAGCCCTATCTATTTGTGACAGTAGGACAAAATGTGGAGGCACGAAATCGCACTTGACATCAACACAAAGCCTGTCCAATTAGACTACAGCTCTTCAAAAAGGGCTGGCGAGCGGCGAGGTGTGGCAAAGAACACCTCAGATCTTGACATTACAGTAATGGGCTTGGCAACACAGCGACTCCGCCGATAGGCCTTGCATTATGTTTTATTTGGGGCCGTCTGCACTGCTCTCAGCTTTGATGCTCGCAGACACGTTTTATTTTTATGCTGGGGTGGTGGAGTGCTTGCCGGACAATTGTGTGCATGAAGGCAATGCTGAGAAGTGTTACATTTTCATATGATAACTTTTTTCAAATCTCACCTTCTGACTTTATATTTGAATGTTATGCACATTCAGGTCATGTATAACATTCATACTCTGAATGATTTGAATTGGTTATACAGTTCCAAATTGGGGCTTCAAAACAGATCCAAATGGTTCTTTGCATGAAGACCTCAATTGAGGTTATGTGCCAAGGTGCTGTCCAACTATATTACTCTATCACGAAAATGTTTTGATTGAAATGCTTTATTTAAGACTTTATTGAAAACACATTATGCATGAATAACCTAAGATGCCTTAATAAGGTTGGAGATTTATTTTCATTGTGATCCTTGTGACAAATGGCAAGGGGAGGTAGGCAAAATACAATACAATCTACAAATACAATCATAGCTAAATTACAGATCAGAATATTCACCATTACAGGTATTTACACAATTTGTTTGCCTTTTTTATTCTCATTGTATTTATGTACAAAGCTTTGTTTTGCTATACAATAAAGTGTATTATTATTATCTATAGGGAGGTCTGCTGTAACTCCTGCCCTCTCATCCCATGCAGAAATAAAGCAGGAGATCTCCAGTCTGGGAAGTCTGTTCTTCTCTTATCCAGTTAGGGTAATAAAGAAAGAGAGAATCTAGCCAGGCTGTCTCTGTCTGCTCAAATTGCTAGAGATAGAGAGCGTGGGCAAATAGACACACACATAACTGCCTTATTTGTACTATACAGTAACATGACTGACCCAACATTAATTTAATTGTTGAGACTGTGGCGCTTTCCTTATGACATCTTGAGTTAGGTCTGAGTGTTTTATCCCAACTCCCCACCCACCAGAGCTTCATTGATCACTACCTCAACAATTACAATTAGAGGAAATGTCTTCAAGATACCTAATAATGCAATTATGCAAATTACATTACATAATGGATTTTACTTTTAAGCTAGATATCACTTTGTGAGAGCTGCTGTATTATCTGTTTCAATTGGTACATCTCATTTCAGCATGATAATCGTCACTTATTGTAAATCTGCAAAATAGCGTCTGCTAAAAATGAAAAATACTCATTCGGACAGTGTTTTCTCCAGTCCAGAGGCTGACTGTGGGTCAAGCCTGAGAAGTGATTAACAGTGCATCCTCAAGTTGCCCAGCCTCCACGGGGCACAAATGAGGAAATTAATGAATTCCATTAGGATTTAGCGAATGGCCTCTCTCAAGGAGCAGCAGCCGAGGAATCGGTGTGTGTGTGTGTGTGTGTGTACTTTTGTATGTGAGAGTGTGGGTGCGTGACAGTGCATTCACTCACTCGACAACTTTTAATTAAAACTGCGAGATTACTTCTTCAAGGAAACTGACTCAAACTCTGAAACATTTAGACCCTATTTGGTATCAAATCATGTTTTAATGGTTATTGTGGTACTGTCGCCGAGGAATACAGTGAATGAGTCAGTCTCTTTTTCAAGCTCGGCTTTAAAACCGGTCACACTTGACTGGCAGGAGTACAACAGCCTTCACACTAGAACCGTGCATTTCAATTGACTTTGGCTGCTCCAAATTGCCCACCAGTTACTTTCTCTTTTTCTCTCTCCCTAGTTGTTTGCCTTTCTCCAATCTCTCGCTCTCTCTCTTTCTCTCTCGCTCATACTCATGTAAATTCATGGCAATGGAGATGTTCCAGGGGGTAAACAACAATCCGTCTAACCAAGATCCGAGCTGTGGAGGAATGAGGGGACAGTTTATCTGATATATGCAGCATTGCTAGAGCCATGCATTGACCCTCTCTCCACTCCCTCGTTAACCTCCTCAGATCCTGTCATGGGGGCATAGACAACCATCTGAAGGCCCGTCATCCAGACTCTCCAGGAATCTCAAGAAGTCTAAGGCACTGCCCAATTGTGTAAAGAGAAAGCAAAGAAACAGCTGAAAAAGGAAAATGACAAAAGAGTTTGGTAGAACGCACACACAATCACACTCACTGAATTAGAGGTCTAGGGGGCCTCACAGATGCGCTGAATAGAGCTGGTGAACACTATGGGAGTGTGACTCCAATCAGAAAATCACTAAGGAGGAGCTTCAGTTTAAGGGTCTTTAATTCAAGGAAGAACGTGTGGTTCTACAGGGAAACACAATACAACAGATATATATTAAACCAGTGTTAACAACACTATTAATGTTAGTGTTATATTTATATAACATTAATACTATTAATAACACACGAGCAATCGCATGCTTCTACATGCACACTCATTGAACCGAACACTGTTGTCTAGAGTTACAATAGTCCCCGTACTTAGAAGCTAAAGACAATGTTAAACATAGCTATCCTGGCTATATAGATTGTCTAGTGATGCGGGGGAACTAAACTAGGCAATACAGGCACAAATACGTAAACAGTATATCAATGTAGCTCAATGCTCCAATAGTAAACAGAAAGCTAGGTCCACATGTCTAGCCTAGCTATCACTCAGCTAAGTTAACTAGCGACCATAGCTAACAGAATTTGACTAGCAGAGAGAAACAACACCATAACGGATTGACATAAACATAGTCTCCAGGTAAGTTGCAGTTGTGAAACAAGGCACAAACATAAATACTCTACTTACATCTGTCATTGACACACAACTTCCCTGAAATGGAAGAAAGCACATGCAGCTCCTCAGCAAACAGATGGACTGGTCAGAGCGGGGGAAACTCCGTTCCTCTGAAAGGGCCAGTGACACAATACCAGTAAACTCAAGTAAATGTACAATACTAGTAATACTAGCTGGAGCATGTTATAGTATCCAAACAATGATATTGCCAATAACATTAACGATTACATTAACAAAGATGGGCCTATATATTGCCAAAGAATAATAAATAATGTGGGCAAATGAATAGTGTGGGCAACTGCGAATAGGCTCCCAATTGTCATCTAAAGAGCAGAGACAATTACCAACTCTTCTTAACAAGGACTTTCCTACACTCAGAATCAACGTTCATTTCAGGTAGAGCAGTAGCTTACCCTAACTATGGCTTAGGGTGCCTAACACAGAATGTTTTCCACACGAAAGCTATCCAGATGATTCAATGAAATGTTTCCTCTTTCTCTCTCAGTAGATGGGCTTTCGTCGGCTACTATCACACCAGAGGAATTGCTAAAAGATGCGCCGAGCTGGACAGAACCGCCATCGGCCTTATCAGTTCCACACACTGAAGCCTCCGAGCACCCACAGACCTCACAACAACAACGCCATCTTCCTCTCCACCTGGTGCCCTGCCATCCCAGCTTACACTGAATCATGACAATAGGACTGTCGACGCAAGTGCTTTCTCGGCGTGGCATTTTTACCTTCTCAAGACTCCAAATCCTCTATTGACCCACTTCCTAGGTGCTCAGACACACACCCCCCCAACCATCTCCACGAATCTGAAGAAGTCTAAGGTACTGCCTAAACGTGTCAAGAAGACAAAACAAAGAGAAAGCCTAAAAAAAGATGACAGAGGAGAAAGAGATGGCAAACAAAAATGGTATGTTTCATTTAATGTCCGTCATTTTTCTTTTCGTTCACTTTCACCGATACCAAGCTCAGCTCCCTAACCTTTACGACTCTATACCTTCTACCTGAAGGTATAGAGTCGTCCAGAGAGTCCAGAGAGTCGTCCAAACTCAGAGGACTAAAAAATTCAAAGATTCCTTTGTTTGCACTACAATTAAAAGGCTGAACTTGCACTAAGCACTTTCTGCGCTCAGCTATCTGATCGTCTCTTATCTTCACAAGAAGTGATCTTGCACTGTACTGTATTGTTGTCTCTGCGTCCTGTCTGGTATGTTGTCTTTATGTTGTATTTATGATGACCTGGCTGCAACCAAATTCCTAGTGGGACAATAAAACTTGACTATGATTTTATTTATGTCTAATAGAACCTGTAATTCCACCCCCATACATATATATCATCTAATTAGTGATGCCAAATGTCATGTATTGTTATACTGATGTTGAGTCCAGGGTAATGCTAGGTTGATGGCATGCAGTAGATGGCAAGGGTAAAGTGGAGAGATCCTGTGTATTGATGAATGTTGCAGCATGATTTAAGTTGAACTGGTGTATATTCTAACACGTTGCTATCCAAGGCACAAGGGCCTCAAAAGAAAGTCTGAGGACATGCTGCCTCACTGTCTCACCTTAAAGCTGCACTATGCAGCATGTAAAAATCTGCCTGTCTTATCAATCTAAATCTAAACCTAGTGAAAAGTGTCCAGTCCCCCCTAATTGAGATACTGTGAGTTTGCCCTATTTGTCCAAATTAATTAGGTAAATCTTCTCATACAGGGAGCTACAAATGATATTTCTGAGCAAAATCCAAGTGTCTCTGTAAGGGACCAGGCAGAAAGGCTCGAGGACACAAGGTGTAAATGAACAAGAATGATGGAGTTTATTTATGCAAATTAAACAATGAAATAAAATATCTGAAATTGTATTGTCTAACTCCTAAAGCAAGGAAGACAATAGACAAAAATAACAACTATGATATGGGCCCTGTTAACTAAACAGGGGTCAACTTGAGTTCTTGACAGAACAAACTGAAAAGTAACACACAAGTGGGGTACACACCTGGGCTGGCCTAACAGACACAAATAGTACAGCAGATAAGCAAAAAAAATCTTTCAAATCTGGAAAGAAGCACCAAAATTTGACTGAGTGTACCTCTTGGGTCATTCTTTTGAAAAATCCCATTAGCCACGTAAATTTCAAAATGGCTGTCATTTTTAAAGATGGCTGCCATTTTTGCCATTTTTTTTTACCATAGAATTTTATTGTCTGGGCTGATTTTGATGATTCTTGTGTCAAATGACAGGTTTTTAACTATGGGAAAATTTAAATTCATACATCAGAAATCCTTTTTATATCTCCTGCCATTTACTCAGAATAATTTTAAAAGTAATGTGAAAAATATGCATAAACACAACATTATTTCAGCAAAACTTTTATTAGAATTGATGTACCAAAATAGTCATTTTATTTGCACATGAGGAGCTGAATATGATCCTTTGGTTACTACTGTACATAGCATTTGTACTGCGTAGCATAAAACATACAAAATGTAAAATGCAGTCATGTGTAACCTGAACACTTTAGGAACAATGTATATTTTCTACATTGAAGACATCTGTGTAAAAATAACCTTCCAGGATCAACAGTTCTGTTAGAGTAAATGTACATGTAGCAATTCAATCATGAAGCAATTCCACCAACAATCTCTTTCTGGTCTTGGCATAGACAGACATTCCCATGTAAACAGGAAAAGGGGTTTCCCGATCTTTTGAGCGTCTGTGAGTTGCTGCGCCTTCTTTGTACCTTGCGTAGCACTTGTACTGCAGCAGCTGTTTTTGGTGCACCAAATCTGAGTTGAGACTTAATATCAGCCCCATGTTCAACCATTCCCACAAATTGAAGAAGACTGGAAGGAATGGCCTCCTCAATACATCACTCATGGAAGGTTCCATCAAATGTAGATTTGTGGTCGAGCATGTGCCTTCGCAAAATCTTCGCTGCCTTGGTAAGGATAATGGCTTCACTGTAGTCCGAAGCTTGCGATAATACCAAGCCTATGTCTTTCTGGAAAGCCAGAAGGACATCTCTTCCCTGCTTGTGTGCTTGGAGCTCAGGTAATTCTTCAGTCTTGTGGAGTTAACATCTGGTGTCTCCACACCCAGCTGTTCAAGATGTTGCCTGTATAGGTTTACCATGTCTGCTAGTCAGAAGACAATAGGAGCTTCAGAGTTAGACTTGGTCTCCACAATGTAGATTACTAGCTCTGAAAATGCCAGAGGGTAGGCATCTTGATTGTTACTTTCCACGTACTGCTGCTGTCTCTTGATGGTTCTCAGGTGGGTCCTCTTTTTTATACAGGTCTGTCAAACATGCAACATGGTACTTGAACTATTGTGCAATAGCATCCCCACCACCCAGTTTTGCCAGAAGTTTTCCATCATTCAGACTTCTGGCACATTCATTCAATCGTTCATTAAGATGCCTTGTCATTACCTGGCTCAGTTCGGATGCTGGAGCTTCTTTTTCACAT
>CABFOQ010045287.1:0-22860 GCA_900660455.1 Gephyroberyx darwinii | reverse complement strand
TTGTAGAAAGATCACCATCCTATTGGGACAGATATTCATGTACATGCCCACAAACTTGCATACATGCATACACTCACAAACCTCCATACTTAATTACCTATTTAACTACTGGAACACATTCTTACCTGTTTACCTACCTGCCTATTTACCTGCTTGTTTTGTCATTGAACTGCTTATTTACTTGCTTACCTGCTTACTTACCTAAATTCTAACATCCCTGTGTAAAGATCGCCTACCGTTTAAGACATGTATAACCTCTAGATGCAAACAATCACATGCTAGTTACTTCTTTACTTGTTTACCAACTTAGATATTTACTTGTTTAACTGTTTACTTACCTGATTACTTACCTGCTCATTCGTGTACTAATGAAACTAGTTACTTGCTTAATTACCTGATTTGAATCTACCTATAGTAAGATCTACTGGGGAAGGGCTAACATATGCATGCATGCACACAAACAAGTTTACTTATTTACTTGGTTACCTAGTTTTGAATACTTTACTTATGTATTGGTTCATGCTATAGACATCCATGCATAAACACTCAAACAGCTGACTTAGTTACATGTGTACTTACCTGTTTATTGACTATTCATTTAAATTCTTATTTACTTACCTACTGTACCTGCTTCTTGAAGTTGCTGTAGGAAGGTCCCCAACATATTTGGACAGATCAAACACATACATGCAGACCCACAAAGCAGCTTACGTATTTCCCTGATTACCTTGTTTTAAACCCTTTACTTATTTATCGGCAAATCTTGGCGTCAAACAAAAAGTAACTCTCATCAAAACAGAGCACGCGTTTGTCATTTCCTAGCATTTAGATTACCCAAATAATGAGGAGTAAAAGGTTTTCAACCTCAGTTGTAGTGATGCTTTTGGAATTAAGTACAGTAAGCATTCCCTGCGATATCAAAATGTCTTGCAGGTACATATTGTACAAGGAAAAATGAATGTACTGGTGTTCATCATGATGCAAGAAAGAGACATAAGGAAGACTGCATGTGTCCATAATAGAACATTTATGCAAAAGGAGATGAAAACATTCAGTTAATCTACCTTACTGTATGCCATCAATTAACTCTATGATGATACGAGAGAAGCCACCTTACTGTAAAGACACCACGCCATTACATATTTTGATTACTATACTGACATTTACTATAATCACTGAAGATGAACAAATATAGCAATGCTGTAGTATAAAAGATGTATTCAAAACGTGTACATGCAACTAAATAAACATCCAGAATATCACAGGAAAGGCTTACTGTACATAATTTCATATACTTTTGCCTCATTTGACACAGTTTTTTGAGTTTGCATGCCAAATGAAAAAAGAAAGTAGGAGTATCACATTTTGTATTAAGATTTTTACACTTTGAAACTTGAATCAAATTGAAAATTGAATCAAAGCAATCGTAAAAAACTGCAAGCGACTTGCAAGTCAGCGTGGAACCAATATATGCAGGTTGAGCTAAATAGTTTAATAGTCACTGTAAGTTATGGCAATTCAGCTGTTTTATCAAATCAATCCACCTTACCAGGACATGTTTTTCCTCACCGGAAGCTTCTGCAGGGCAGTCATTGGGGTGAATTTGGTGTCATCTTTGGTGCTAAGCAGTTCTTGCTGTGGTGTTTTTGCAATACACTTCCCAGAGCTCCACTGGTACTCAGCATGGCCAGCGTGGTCTTTTTCTTTGGATTTTCTGTTGAAGTTTCTGTAGGTGGCGCTGCCCAGTTCACCCAGGAATATCCAGTTCCTCTTCTGTTTATTCCCAAACAAAGCACTATTGCTTACCTGCCACCTTAATTACCAAGTTACATATTCACTTACCGCTTGACCGACTGTATGTTCAGCAGGATCCCAGTGTTACATCCCATTCCAGAACATGAAGCCACAAACGTTGCTCTGTGACATCACCGATAGCAAACCAGGCATCAACACTTTCATGTCATTTTAAATAATGCACTAATATGTGATATGATCTTCACTGTTATATAGACAATGCCTGTAATGTTGTACATTGCTAAAAAACATGAAGCATAAACTCAACTGATTAAACTTGCATTCTACCACACTGTGTGTTTTTGTGATATGAAGTACATGATGAAAAATTCATAATTGAAACTCTCCACATAGGCTATGTCGCCATAGGACATACCTCTCAACATTGTCAATCTGTAATGACTCCATTCACTTACTGTGGCTGTTTAGATTGGCTGTTATAAGCTATTAAAAGCTACTGTTGATGACTTTTTCAAAGATAGATGCACTACATAAAATGGAATTGAAGTAGTAGTAATTTGAGTGTGCATGGTCTTGTGCATGCCTAAATGTGCATTTGTCACAACCCTAACCCTGAAAAGGCATTAAAAAAAATGTGTCCCTGCCGACTTCATTGAAAATGATCATTCAGACGTTACTATTTAAAGTACTGTGTACATCATGTTTTTTAAAAGGGAATGAGCTACTCATCTCAAGTGATGACCCCTTTTCCTCATTTTAACAGTGATCCGATATGATAATAGAATAGTGAATCCTGATTTTTGCCCCTGCACACACTTTTCCCCTCCCCCTAAAAATAGACATCATGTCGGACAGTAAAACCATGGTGGATACGGGTTGCTCGCCGACCAACCGAGGCAAAAAGGAGTGGGTAATGTTTCTATGGTAACAGTGACCTCTCTGATTGATGGGAACATACTAAGCTTGCGGGTAGTGTGTATTTCACAAGCAACTCGGGAATAAAAGGATTTCTTAACAATGAAGCTGAAATCAGATCAACTTATGGCTTCTACAGGAATGTAAATAGTCACTCCACAATGTTAAGTCTGCCTTACACCATTAAAACATTATAGCTAATAATCAAAGTCCACTTGAAAAAAATGAACGGGAATTGGGAATGGGAATTTACTTCCAGACCCTGATGTTTGAACTCTATATGAAGCTCGAGCTAAATAATTTAATGTTCACTATGATTTTACTCATTCATGAGTTATGGCATTGCAGCTGTTTTACCAAACCAACTGTTCAAAGTACACATAACTGCAGAGAAACCAAGGGCTTGCAGCCAGAGAGGAGAGCCAAAATTGGACCTAACTTTGACTGTTGAAAAGTAAAAATATCTTTTGATAAATACACAAAGAAAGAGATATTTACACCACTAGAGATCTCCTTAAGAGTTTTTACTTGATATATAGATATATAGTTATGCCCTTCTGCCTCCAAGCCCTCAAAAAGATAATAACAACAAGCTGTTGTTATATTTGTATTTTATTTTATTCAAAGCTTGCCCTGAGATTTTTTTAAAGTCCATTGTACTGTGTATGCATTCATTTTCATTCATTCATTGAGACCAAAGCCATGTTGAACAACACATGGTCTATCTGCGACATCTGCTGACTGAAAGCCACATTGCGACAAAGAGTATAATATTTAGAGAACGTCACACTGTATGAGCAAAGTTCATTGTTACTACTTTAGCTAATTTTAAAGCCATAATATCAACATACTCTGTTTAAAACATTTAAATATTTAGCTCCGTTAGCAAGTAAGTCTGTTAAGCAGCCTCAAATTATTCCCTTCTTGGCAGTGCAAAGTCGCTTGCACTGCCTTCCTCCCTGCTTGTATTTACTCCTCTACTGTTTTAGCAGTGAGCTGATATGGATTGGAGTTTTCAAACACAATGCAAACTAATTCAATCAAGTTTATTTAAATTAAATGTAAAAGTTACGTTACAAGTCATCATGCCTACTCTGCACACACTGTGTATGTGTCTGTCTATGTGTGCCTGCATCTTAGCCCTGATGCATCAATGTTATGCGACACTTTCTTGATATATGAACAAACAGCAGAAACATTTTGTCGATATTGTCTGCTCACAAACAGTGAACACAACAGGGTTTCATACTGTCATTATGATACAAGGCATGGGAAACATACATGCACATATGAAGAAGAAATTCTGTATGATTTTGGGGCATGTGCTGAGCTACTATTGTACATACTTTTGGCAGGGCCCCTGGATACTGGCAAACCAGGGCACAAAATGGCAGAGGATTTGAGAACCAAGAACAGTTCCACAGGCCCAGGCTGAGTGAGGTGATAGAGCGCTACGGTCCAAGCGCTACAACCAACTGGCACTTGGGTCTGGACACACTTGCAGCCCACCATGTAACCAGGGAACCATCAAATCAAGCGGGTACTAGAGCGCCACAACCCTAGGGAGGAGACACAGGGGAAAAGACACAGACAGGAAGAGACTTTAGCTTGGATTTACCCACCCCCCTCCCTGCCCCTCTTCCCTTGAGCCTTATTAAAGACATTTTTCTGTTTGCCCTGGCCACTGTCTCCAGAGTCTCTTATTTTGTTGTGAATCTTGCCTCTAAACTCCCCAGGGTTATCACAATACACATAGCTTCAAACGAGGATCTAAGGATTTAATGTACATAATAGTGTACATAATAATCAACTTCATTATGAACTTGATTTGATGACATGTCTCTCTTTACCCGGGGATTCAGTGCCTTGCTCAATGATACATCAACATGGCAGGCGCTTGCTGACAGGGCAGCTTCATTCCACTAGGCCATCCTGCCACCCCTATGACAGTGGATTAACATAAACACAAATAGTGCTGCAATCCATCATTTTCTACTTAATATATTGTAGTTGCATCCGAAACAAATCTAATTTAAACACAGACTAGTGCAAAGACAGTCTGAAGAAATGAGAAAATAGTAAAATTCCAGGAAGAGATTACCACATTTTATTATTTTTAATATAATTCTTGTTTTAAGGTCTGTTAAAAAGAAAATTGACATGCCATAATTGTGGTCAGACTGGCTTGTCTCGGAGCCATTTATTGGTTAGGAGGAGTTCATTTTGCATTTATCCTCATATTTGCCTTCGTATTTGCAAAGGTGTGTAGTTTGACACTATTTGCAGAGCTGGGGAATAATTTAATACATGGAATGGGGTTATAGTAATCTAATTAATCTCGTTACTGTAATCCATTACAGCTACTGAACAAACACAGAAGCCAGATAACTCCAGATGACTCTGAAAAAAGTATATATTTGTTGGATTGCTCAGTATATCTGGGGGAAAAGCATTTTGATTGTGAGATGAACACAATGTTACACGTTTAATAATAGTTGATACTGGTCCCTATTACAGTCTATTAAATGGAATAAAAAAATCATGAATCAGATTATTTTAGGTATGTTTTGAGTACTCCAGTGGATTATGTTACCGATTACATTTTGAGCAGTAATCTGAGATGGATTGCACTTTAAAAGTAACCAACCCTGTATTGCATTCATTGCATCATCACAAAGTAGATTTAATGTAGACCTAGTTGGCAGTCTCCAACTGAGAAGGTGACTGGCACAGTAGTGAAATACATTTGACTCAGCTCTTTGCTCCTGATCTGTGTGCTTGCTCACCCATCCTTGTGTCTCATAAAAGAATGGCGGTCAGTTCGATTAATGGACGAAGCCAAGTATTGACATCTAATTGGCGGCCCCGGGCTTGTGTCAACATCCTGGGAGGAATTACACTAATGCAGTCCACTTGAGGGAAACTCTATTGCTCCTCAGAGACAACAGCCCTTAGAGAAAGCAATGCAGTGGAAATAAGAGAGCAAACACAATGGTGTTAAGACTGCCATAGATCATATGTTTATGATCCAGCAGTGACTTGAGGCCCGTAGTATTTCCTCTAAATGTCCCCTGGGAAGATTTTGTTCACTTACAGTGGAAAGGCTGCAGAATTCCAGCTGAACCTTGAAACTTGAAACATAGCCGTCCACCACATCTCCTGACACCCACACATCACCATTTGTGCATCCCGTAATCCACGTTTGAGACCAACACATACACTCTAGGGCTGTCTGTGCGTCATAAATTGTGCATCAGCGTATTGAGTGCAGAGGATTGCAGGGCACGTAATGTGCAGTCGGCTCCTGCTGTGCCAGACTTGCACTGTAATCCACGTTTGCAAGGTCAAGAGATACTATAATGTCCTTCAGCGGCAGTCATACTCAATGCTATTACATACTCAATGTTATTAAAGCAAGCCACACCTGTTCTCGTGTAAACAATTGGGATTGAATGTTGCCCATGGGAATGGAAAGGCATCGCTTTTATATGACCACGATCTTTGCTTTGTACATTGCAGGTTTTGCATGCTATACACTTTTGGAAATAAAGAAATACTATACACTGCTATACATAGAGTATACAATACTACAGAAACACAGCATAGGCTTATTTAGTTTTCAGCTCAGAGGCTCTCTCTTTATGCTTTCTCTTTTATTCCACAGAATGAATACCTGAAATGTGTTGAAGGTAAGAGTGTCATCTGTCTCTCCTGTAATTTGCTCATTGCTAACTGTATACATACTGAGGTATTGTGATATAGGACCAGGGATGCAGTGGAGGTGAACCCACCTTTTTATTTACGGAAAAAAAATATTTACCCATCTTTTCAGGCTGACATAAAATCTCCATGATCTAAGTTCAGTTCATAGTATGCATTGTAGTAAGTACATCAAATTAATTTAAATTGTATGAGAATAGGGACTTTTCTCGCGCATATACAGCTAATATATCTACTGCATCTCACAACCCCACAGTGTATACCAGGGAATTATTAAATAATGAAGAGCCCTTAATGCTTCCTCTGGCAGGACAAGCCTCTATTAATCCATGACCACTTACAGGAGACAATAACTGTCCTCTTTATCTACTTAAAGACCACAGACATTAAGAACAGGCAAACACCTCTGGACATAAATATTCACACTATTCAAATGCACAGCCCTGAGAGAATATTGTCAGTCCAGTCAGCAGGGTGACATATAGTCATTCCTCACGTCAGATTCGCTTTAATGGGCTTTTCTTCCCCCCGCTGTTTGTGCTGACGAGAAGGAAAACACATCTTCTTAATTGAAGCGCTCATTTCCTAACTATTTTCTCTTCAGGATGTGTTATCCAGGCACTTTTAGTATCAATATTTCACAGCCATGGTGATCTCATGAATGCTACACACTAAATTGATTATCGTTTATCGTTTATTTATTTAAAGAACAAAATATTGATATTATTGACATACTCTCTTTTTTAAAATGATGTGGTTATTCTGTTTAATCAAAATTACTTACTTGTTGATATGTAGGTCCTTTTGGTTCCATGAAATAATTAACTTGATGACCTCTCTTCACATAGAAAATATAATATTAGGAAAACAATTGAGGATTAGTTTTTGTGGTTAACTATCTTTAACTTAGAGGCTATAATTTATCCTTTCTTTTATCCCACTGGCCTGTTGTGTAAGATAGAGTGCAGGAAGTTGTCTGGGGCTTGGACAAATTTGTAACTGTATAGTTGTCCTTAAAAATATTGACGTCTTCATGCAGTGAAAAACTACTCCAGAAAATTAGCAAATGTCTGCCAGCTTCGGTAAATTGTATTGAAAAGTGCACCGGTATCCAGTTTAGAGCATCAAACCTGAATCCACGGTAAAAGGAAAGAAGAATTGGCATGGGAAATGAAGTGCTATTATTAATCCAAAAGCATTGTTAATGTGGCAAAAGAAAATATTTGTGTTACTATGTAACACCCACCACCTTCACGTCCTCAGTAAGCGGGGAAAGTAGTCCCTCGTAGTTAGTTCATATCAATTTTACCAATCCCAAAACTGCCAGACTTGGCCACAAATAATTCAAGATTACTTATCATTTAGCTTTAGAGCTGCCACATTTTCTCAATTTTGAGATTAATGCCATTGGTCTACTATCACTAGTGTATGGTAAACTGTTAGCATGGAGCCTACTATCTATATACTATACTATATCTACTACTAGCCTAATTTGGTCTATAACTTAAAGTTATGACATTGGCCAAGTTTTTAATCCAAGTAGCATTAAGTGTAAAAAAAAAGAAAAGAAAACATGGCTCCGTCTTTGGTGTAAAAAAAAATCTATAATAGTAGGGATCCAGCTTGACAAAAGTATTATTAAACCAACACCTTAAGCTATCTTTTTAAAAAGTACCACACTTTGTTTTCGTTTTGTGGGTAGGTGTCATGTTTTTCAAATGATGGATATCTCATTATTTATACATTTATACTTATTTTATGTCACAACTTTGTTTTAGTATGTTGTATCCAAAAGAGATTCTTTAAAGTGATGTTTGTCAAAGAGCATCACTTTAAAGAAAGCTTATCAATGGAAAAGCTATTTTACAGTTACAGCTCCCTTTAATGGCCAGCCTTCAATCTGTCTTTCACCTCTCAATAAACTAATAGTTCTAATGTGTGAAAATTGATTTCTAGGGACCTTCTGCCTCCTCCTTCCCCAGCTCTTTTTCATTCACTTTCTTCACTCACCCTGCTGCAGAAGTGATTTATAGCCTTGTCTGTATTGAAAAAAACTATATTGATTTCTTTTTCTCTGCATAAACTGTTGTTTTGTCTAAAGTTTGCGATCCAAGGAAACTGAACTTTGCTGAATAGTAAATCTCAATCAAAACCTCAGGAGAAGCCATTTGAGACAGCCAGGGGCGATTTTAGGACGTGAGGTTTGGGGGGGCTGAGCCTCCCCAGAGAAGGGTGACTTAGTTGTGCGTTTTGCGAGCACCAAATTTTTAAATTAATGAATTACATTTTATTTAATGCGTGCTGCGCATGCATATTAATTTACGGAATTTACTCAAATAGAGTAAAACTAGCAGGCCAACACCTAGTGACCAGAACATCTATAGACCATAGAGTCTTTTAGGAGGTATGGATACAATGTATTCAAGAAGGGGACAAGAAATCTGTGATAAATTTAGCCCAGAGAAACAGACTGGTACACTGTGCAAAGGACCTGGTTCCTTTCACGGATTTGTTTTAGTGTGTTAGGTTTAAATGAAAGGATCCATTGCCTTTGCATGGATATAGTATCCAGCCAAAGATCCAGTTGTAACAGTAGTTCTGTTCTATTGGGGGTACATTGTAATACATTTCATTTTGACATTTCAGTAATTTGTGATAACATTATACCTAGCAAGTTACAAAGCTAGTGTGTGTTGTAGCTAGCTAGCTAATGTTAGTTAGGAGTAACATGCCTTTTAATTTCTATTACAGTAATAGATATTGAGCGTGCATTTCTCAAGCTCTCTCTCTCTCGCGCTCTCCTTATGTGTGGCAATTCTCTCTAAATACTTTGATACTTTTCTAAATACTTTTTCACTATGGTTTCGTCAAAGAATCCTCCATTTGCAGCAATTACAGCCTTGCAGACCTTTGGCATTCTAGCTGTCAATTTGTTGAGGTAATCTGAAGAAATTTCACCCCATGCTTCCTGAAGCACCACCCACAAATTGGATTGGCTTGATGGACACTTCTTACGTACCATACAGTCAATCTGTTCCCACAACAGCTCAATAGGGTTGAGATCTGGTGACTGTGCTGGCCACTCCATTATAGACAGAATACCAGCTGACTGCTTCCCTAAATAGTTCTTTGCCCATCTTAATCTTTTCCTTTTATTGGCCAGTCTCAGATATGGCTTTTTCTTTGCTACTCTGCCTAGAAGGCCAGCATCCTGGAGTCGCCTCTTCACTGTTGACGTTGGGACTGGTGTTTTGCACGTACCATTTAATGAAGCTGCCAGTTGAGGACCTGTGAGGCGTCTGTTTCTCAAACTAGAGACTCTGATGTACTTGTCCTCTTGCCCCGGTGCACAACTGAGCAAGAGTTTTCATGGAATACATGACATTTTCTGGGTGACCCCAAACATTTGAGCAGTAGTGTATATATATATTATAATTTGATATTCAGGGCAAAATATCAACAGCAGGAGTCAACAGAAAAAAGACCAATTTAAGCTTACTGTAAAATAATATTGTAAATATTGAGACATTTTCTTTTCTTGCAGAACTGTGTGAAAGACACGTTGTCACCCGTCAGCTTCAAATTAAACTATTCCCAACAGGGAAGCGAGAATGAGACTGCCATCCTGAATGTGGACAGTGATACACAGGTTGTTATTGAGGTATGTGCAGTAGGTGAGGTGGTTGGATGTAGGCTGACAGATGTGTTTTTCACAGATGCAGTGTACCAGTGTCAACATGTAACCAACTGAAAATGTAATATAAAAGTTTTAAAAGATATTTTAAAGATATTGATATTTACACTAGACCTTTAAGAAAAAGAACAGAGCCATATAAATGGGTTTTTCAGTTCTATTTGAGGGATATGACGATGACCTCTGTTAAGTAGCAATTTTTACTGGTCAAATAGCCTCCAAATGTAGCCCTTTATAACAATCTTTCCAAAGACCAAAGACCAAATAACTTTTTGAAGATCAGACATTAAGTCTGCAATCTGAGGAGAAATATTCAAAACCTGGATAGCCAAAAAGCAGCTAAGCTCACTAGCATGCTGTCTGCTACTACGTTATTAACACATTAAGATGTGAGTGACAATTTTACATTTTGTTTTTCCCTTTGACATACAGTATCTGCTAGCTGAACTAATATTTTTCTCTCTTTACCAATTATTTAGTAATCCTTTGTGTTGCTCTGTAATTCTAAGTTTGGCATGAACAGAAAAGAAAAAATTGTTTGTCTCATAGGTGCCCTTTGAAAAGAACTGTAGAAAAAATGACACCTGTATTGCAGAACTTGAGGTGGACTTCAACTTCACGTATGTATATCTGTCAAATAGCAGAGCTACTGTAATGTTAAGATGATTACTGCCTATATGGGCAGATGAAAGGGAACTACTCTGTTTCTTTCAGCACCTCAACGCTGGTGGTGGTGAACCAGAACTACTTCAATGTGACGGTAACGCTGTCAAATCTCGGCGATGACTCATTCAACACCAGTCTCACACTCCACTATCCCCCAGGCCTCTCCTTCTCCAAGATGGACCTTATTAAGGTGACATGAAATATATATTGAGATATGATCAGTTGTACTAATACAGTACTAATACTACTTAATAATACTACTACTAGGTCTGCTGATGTCACTAAAAGATTGCATTATCTTCATTAGGTCCTTGTTGAACTGTGCATGTCTGAAATGCCTGTGGTAGTAACCTTTAAATGCCAGCTACAGACTGGCTGTCCTGTAGGTAAAGAATGTAACAAAGTGTAAACTCATGTACACAGCATGACAAAAAATCCTTTCTAAAGTCTAAAACATCCCTCATATTAAGAGCAGTAAACTTGATAACGCATCCAAAGGTGTTTTTTTTTACCTGAATTGATTTACCTTGATAGAGGAATTTAAAGCCTCATTCAACTAAATATTATCTTTAAAATAAAATATTGGACTAATTTAATAAAATAAATTAATGCAATCAAGCAAATTCAACTATTTATGGTATCATTTAATCTGTTTGCAAGAATTATGAAATTGTACAAAAATAATGAACATTGGGGCATGAATTAACCAAAACGAGAGAATGATATGTATCTTACGATCACAAAACTGCTCCAACTTGTTTATTATCACACATCTACACACTTTTATGAACCTACTCACAAGTACCGGCAATTTCAAGCAGAGATAAGATCTGAGATCTGATCCTGGTTTGTTTCTACAGGTATAGACTGTTCATACTGGTCTCTCTCTTTTTTACTGGATTCAACAGACATCAAGATCAGTGTTGCATAGCTGTTACGATCTAGAAGGTGTAATGGATAAAACAACATGTGGTGTCAGCCTCCCCGTCTACCGAAGCAGAACTATTGTGAGTCATGTAGCACACGAACAAATAAACTGTTGACAATGGAAAGGAGTGAAGTTTCATAAAGTAGGAGATGTGACCAAGCCACCAAGCCTTGACATTTTCAACTTCTCTCCAGTGGACATTTCTCTTCACTTTTTTTCCTATCAGAAACTAATCTAACATCCGTGTCTTTGGCCATTTTCCTGTTAAGGCATCATTTAACACCATATTCCGCATCTTGGATACCTATGACTGGAATGACACAATGTCGATGACCATTACCGGACAAAGGTAGATGCTTCCTCACGCTATCGACATCATTCTGACACACAGGACTAAACATTTCCTTTGCATTATTAAAATGTCTTAAGCTCAAGTAAAACCTTTTTTCACCCTTAATATTAACAATATTAAATGTGTTTTACATCCACTTCAATACAGTGATAATGAAAACTCAACCAGAGGTTCCCTGACCAAAAGTATCCCAGTAAAACATCAGATCGATTTAGCCATAAGAGTGTAAGTGGCATTAGTGAATCATACACATTAAATCATACTTTTTAAGGCTGCAGTTCTTACATAGCCTCAGCCATTCAATTGTCTTAATTCCTTTGAAATGCTATCAATAGCTGTTTTTTCGATTATCTTGATTATTGATTATCTTGTATTCTTTGCAGGAGCAAGGACTCCATCACCTACCTGAACTTTACTCCAGAGGATAGTGCACCTAAAAGACTAATAAATACATATGAGGTAAAGTAGTAAATTATGATGGAAAAGCTGATATGGAAGAAGTGTTGAAACAACATGTGCACTGTAAAAAACATAGTGCAATTTAGTGAAATCAATTCATCTTTAGTCAGCTTAATGTTTCTAGATGTGTTTGTCAAGTTCAACTTAAAATTGCTCTCTTCATAACTTGCTTAAATGGCTTAAAATGATGAGTTGAAAGAACATCTTACCAAGCATTCACTAAAGTGATCATATAATAGTTATAAAAGTTAACTTAATAGCATAATTCCCAGCATGCATTGCATTTGAGTTAATTCTCCAGAAACCCTTCCTTCTTGTTCTTTGGATACAGTTACAGGATAGAGACTTTTTGTATGTTTGTTAGGTGAGTCGTAGCTCTATTTCTGATTTTAAAAAAAATAAAAATAAAAATAATAATGGTCAACATTAGTATCTAGTTAAATTCCCACTCCCAATATAAATTAATACAAATTTTAGAAATACTATAAGGTGGAGTAGCCATTCTGTTAGACATGGCAAGTAGTGTCCACCTCTTGCCTTTGTGCTGATTCAGCTGCTTACTTCAGCTGAAATCATTTTGAGATGCATGACCAAATAAAGAAAGAATAAATAACACTCAATTGCAGTTCATCAATTTGTGAATTAAACTGATAAACACTTGTCAACATGACTATACTTTTGCTGATTGAATTTATTGTCTTAAATAAGTTAATATTCAGTACTATTTTAGTCAACTTGCAATTCCAAGGCAGCAAGGAAACTTGTGTTTGAATGGCCTAGATATTTTTTCCAGTGTGCTTTAAATGAGTTCATTTTGAGGCTAAGGCACCCTTGAGGCTTTACATGTTGAAAAAATGACTGTGAGCAGCGCACGAGAAACTGAAACTCAGTTTAGTTTGTAATATATGAACCGGTGTTTGTAGCCCCCTGTGGAAAAACTAACTGTCTCAAACTATTTATAGGTAAAGAACCTGGGTTTTAAGGCATTGCCTGTTGTTGTGACTCTACATTTCCCAACCAAACTGGAACAAAACTTTGAAATGAAGAACTATTACGTCTCAGTCCAACAGGTAACATCATTGCAGCCAGAGCACTACTTGCATAAACTTTTATTGCTGATATTATATATAAAATCACAAATTTTGTTTGTTTTTTAAAGAACAAAACTCAATGCAGAGAAACCAGAGATGTAGTGTCTGATGTAAGTAAAACATATGAACCAACAAATTATTATACCTTGAACATGATGTGAAATTACATATCATAACCACTTCAAAATAGAATGAGCAAATACTTCCTTTGCCTGTGTTACAGTACTGCACCCTGGAAAAAAACTGCAAATCCATAGTGTGTGAAAGTTTCATTCTGGACAAACATTCATCTACTGGGTTTACTCTGTTTGGGGAAGCAGCATTTAGGCACCTTAAGCAAAACGCAAAGGTACGTACCAATAACTTGAAAAAACAGCAATGGTTCAAGATGTTATTAATTGATACGTGAAGTCTGGAACAAGATGTTAATTGACATGCTCTCACTTCACAGGATATTGCTTTCCTGAAACGATTTACTGGAGATGAAGCGGATGTTCTATTTAAAAGCTTTATAAAAATTAGCTATGACAAAAAACGGTATGTTCGGGCGTCTAGCAAACCAGAGGTAGGTTTAACTCACCCATGCTAAAGACGTCTTACTGGTGGTATGTTATTAAGTATGTTGATGACTTCATTTCATCACATGGTTGTATTTATTTACCACAGGATGAAGAAGACCCCAGACGTATCCCCCAAGCACAGGTAAGGCATTTCATAAAACTGGTTTGTGGAAAACAGAAACAGTAGAAAACATTCAGTCTAAAATCAGATTCATAGAAGAATTTCAGAACTATTTTATCCACAATAAGTTTCAGGTTAGAGTTCAATAATCGTAGAGCTTACTCTTGAAAATCCCATTTCCTCCCCCAACAGACTGACGTTCAGGTTGAGTTAATAATTTCCCCTCAAGAAGCACTGATCATCGGAACAGGAATGGGAGGAGGGCTCTTGCTTCTGATCATCATCATTGTGATCATGTTAAAGGTGAGTGTTTTTTTCCAAATCAAAGGGTTTCAATCTTCCTACAATAAACAAAGTATGAAAACTATCAAATGGTAGTTATATTTTATCTATATGAAATTGCTCAAATGTGATCCAATATGGATAAACAAGGCACATTGCTGGAGATGTTTTTTTGTTGTTGTTTTTCATTGATGACTGATCTTATAAAATTGCACATTACACAATTGAGGCAATAAATAACTTTGCTTGAATTTGTAATTATCCAATGAAATGAGTGAATTTTGATCTCACTGTAAAAAAGCCTACGTTCTATTTGGTCATAAATATTTTTTTGTTGTCGTGTCTGTCCTCAGATGGGGTGCTTTAAGAGGAAAACAGTTGAGTATTACCTAGAACAGGATGAGAACGCTTCAGATCAGCCTGGAGAGTCTGTCAAGTCCAACGCTGCTATGACCAACAATCACAGCCAATCACAGACTGACAGCAAGTCTGACCAAAGTGTAGAGGGGAAATTACTTGTCAATGATGTTGACAATGGTAACAAGGGTATCCCAACTAGTGATGCAGGAATCTGCTAAAACACAACACCTCAGCGCTCAGCCAACAGATCAGTATGCAGGCGGAGGCCTACAGTCTCAAATGATGCTTGGATTATTTTAAATATGAGCAATGTAAAACAATTATTTTTAACTTTACTTATATCTTGTTATTTCTCTCATTATGTTATAGTATTCTTTATATAATTGTTGGGAGTCCAATATGGATCTGTCTTGAAGCTGGACTTAGCAGGATTTTATGTAAAATGATCTATATTTTATATACAATATAATAATATAATAGCTGTCTTATCACCTTAAATCACAACGTGGGGTTGTAACAGAGAAGCACCCCATCCTCTCTAATTGAGATGCTGTAGGTTCGCCCTACCTGCCCAAATTAAATTCTGTACATAGGAAGTCAAGTGACAAATGGAAACTTTAGAGTGAATTAACTGCCTCTTAAAAGCAGTGAGCCAGACCTCCGTCCAACATTAGATCTTTTGCCTCTCTCGTCCCTTTGGTATAAAGCATCACAGACCAGCTGGGTTGCATTGTTGGTAAATGGGATGGTAAATATGACCGTGCTGGATGCAATTTACTCACATCATGTTACATGATTTCTGGGTATTGATATTGTTGATTGATATTAGTGCTGTTTAAGTTGGCCTCAATACAAACAATAGCCTCTTGCTACCATGAACATGCAAGTTGCCTCGTGATGTTAGTTGATTTTATTTTACAGCACTTGGCCAGTTGATGGCAAAACCTCTATGTAAATATAACCATTACTGTTATCATTAATGTATGAATGCAATGACAATGTAGCCTAATGTATCTGCACAAAAAATAAATATGCCTCAAACATATGACCCAAACATCTATGAATTTCTGTTGCTTGATCCATCAAATATTGCCCTTGTGAACAGCATCACCTGCTAAATTTGCTTGGAAAGGGTAAATACTGACATGAATGGTGTAAACATTAATTTTAAACATTAAGCATTCATTTTGTTTATGATTCTTGATTCTGTTTGGGTCACGTTAGTGTAATTAAATAACATACTGTACATATAAGTAATTAAGTATAAGGATAGCTAACTTAATTCATCTTAGTCATCCTACTCTATAAGTTAATATTTGTACAGCTAGCTGACAATGGACACAGCCAAATAAATCCTAACATTACTGAAAACAAATACAAAGCAGATGTAGACTTGATTCAGTGATGTAGAATAATCCACTAGCATGTTTCCTTCTGTATATACTGTCAAGTATGCAGTTTGAATTTGGTTGAAATTTTAAGCCAGCTTTAACTATTTTTTTCCTTAAAATCTTTACATTCTTGTTGGCAATAAAGCAAATAAAAATACTGCTGTGAAAGTTCTTTCAAACCATTCCACAGATTAGTCCTCAATTTATGGCACAACCGCTAGTTTTCAGGTCTAAAGCCTTCTCAGTGATCTTTTTTCTATGTACCTTAATAAGCATGCTCTACTCAGTTTACACACATTTTGCTGTCAGTGAGCAGTAAACATCTAGCGCATCAACCTGTCCAGTCAAATGGGAATACCACACAAACTAATGCACACAGGAGCAGGGATTTTAAAAATACCATTATCACAGTACTGAATACTGCAAATTGCATGTGGGTGCAATTCTTTATTGAAAGGAAAAGTGCTTAAGGACAGCTTTCTAAATATTCAAGACATTCTGGCACGAGCAAATCATAATAATTGCAAAATTTTTCAAAAAAAAGACAACTTTTGTCAATATTGCACACTGATAACATGGCGTATGCTGTTCCTTTGGAATAGGATATTCTGATCAGTATTTATAAAACCCAAGACTCTGATCTAGACATTTGGAATTACCAATTTTAATGTTCCAATTACTTTTAAACAATATATATTGATTGCTCATAACCATGCCCAGTAAACAGTGCAAAACCATCGTAAAACTATCACTTTCAAATAACTACGAGCAAAAATAGGTTTGAAATGTCTAAAACTATATTTACATGTGTACTGATATTACATTCATGAATGATTGGTTCATATGATTCAATAAACATTTGATTACCGTTCAAACACTGGCATAAAGATATATATTTCAATTGTACTCATATGTTCTTTTTAGTCAAAAGATCATCAGTGCACTTTGATTCAAGTCATTCCAATGTTATTTTCCAAAGGGAGAAGCAGTGGGGTCTAGATATTTGAAAAGGTCCTTCAATGGTTTGAGCCCCACATTCCCATTCACACACTTCTTTTGTCCAGAGCTTTGCTTCAGTGTCGGTTGGGTGTGAAGTCGCCTCAGCGGTGCCACTGGTTGGACTGGCAAGTTGACAGAGGTTCTCACCTGGGCTTGACGCATACCTGGACACCTGGAGGTCAACCCACCTGTTACCTCCAAGGAGGTATGGGAGTGGTTTTGAGGAGAGGGCTGATGTTCTGCTGGATTTGGGTGCGCAACAGTATTTTTAGCGGACTGTTGGTAGGAATCTTGAGTCTGCGGAAAAAAATACCGAGGGTGGGGGAAGAGGGGAGGAAGAGGGACCAGGTTACCAGGGGGCAACACCATATCCTGGGAAAAGGTAGGCTTTAAAGCATAATCTTTTTCCATCATACCGATCAGTTCTGACCAAAATCTCTTCAACTGCTTCACTATAGAACTACTTACGTGTTGGGGAAATGGGGTCCAGGTCGAAAGGTGCAGAGTTATGCTTTAAAAGGTTATGTGATTTAATGTGGTTTAAAGGAGGGGAAAAACTCATATCAACAGGCTACGAAGTGAGAGATGGGGTGAAAATCTATTCAACCATTTTCTGGCAACAAGATGTTTTTATGTGATTAAAAGCAACAATGGTGAGGCATTTTCTTTGGTAAGTAACAGCAAAATGTCAACCTTGAGCTGGTGCTCATCTCTCAGCATCCTTTCCTCCTTCAATTCCTCTGTCCTTTCCACCTCCTCTCTCTTCTCTTCTCCTCTCTTCAGCTGCCGTTCTGTCAAGACACACCCAGTGCCGTTATTGTCGTTTTCACTTTCTGCAATATAAGTCAGTGGAACAATGGAATATCAATCAGTTCAACCAGTAAAGACAAGGAACAAAATCAGCATGACCACTAAGTACATTGACACTAATTGTAACTTCTCTAACATTAAATAATAAACACCATACCTAAAGGGACATTGGTCTGAATATTGTCCTGTTGCTTTCCGTTCTGGCAGTATGGGCTCAGGCTCAGAAAGAGGGTCTTCAGAGTTGAAGTGGTTGCTTTTGAAGATGCTACAAAGTTAATGACAGATTTTAGTACTACAGATTTGCATTTCACACTCAAAAGAGGGTATAAAATATTCCAGGCTCTTGCCTTTGTGGGATGAACCATCCGGCAGCTGCTGTTGAGCCTGGGTTGTGGAAGAATCCCGACTGGTATCGTGAATCTGATTGGTGGACATCTCACTGACAGAACCTGACATAAGGCTGCAGGCAGGTTTCACCAGCTGCTCTGGGGATTTATTTATACACTCAGCTGAATTGGAATGGTTTCCCCTTTTCCTTTTAGGCCTAGGAGGGTAATAAGGGGACCCCAGTACAGGAAGAGGCCCAGTTACGTCATTACTGACAAAGCCGGAAAACATGCCAGTGAAAGAGGTTTCTAAATTAGACGCTCTTCGCTTGCAGTGTCCTGAATGTGACACAGAATCAGCTGAGTGGTCTGGCGCTTGAGGATAGGAAGAAGTCCTTGGAGAATCTGGTTTGCTCTGTATGCATGGTAGAGGAGCAGTAGTCTCACTGATGGGGCTTGCAAAAAGGCTGAGAAAGGATCTTGTAGGGGCCTTACCAGGTACAACTGCAGTTTTAACAGGAACATATTCACTCTTGCAGACTGTTGAACTTGAGGAGGGATGAGGAGACTGTACTGAGTCTTGTCGGCCAGATGACATACAGGAGTGATGTGATTTTAACTGCGTAGGACATTTGGGAACAGTTTTCTGACTAGGAGGGCATGAAAAAAGGCTGTAGAAGGCTCTTTGCGTGGGCGTAGTGGGTCCAACAGGAAGAACGCCTTTACTTCTACAGTCACTAGAGGCCAATACAGTATCTCTGGACTTTCGGGGTTCTGTAGAATCTTGCAAGCTAGTTATATCCCCAGGCAGATGCCTGTTTCCATTTGTAACAAAACAGGGAGAAGTCTGAACAAAAAGACCTCTCGTGTCTGCTTGTGTTTTGGAGGACTTAGAGTTCTCTAGCAACATGGAAGTGGGATGTGACAACTCCGACTTTACCTCGTGGGAAGCTATTTTAGTTGGCTTCTGGGACTCTGGTATATCTCCATTTTGTTCTTGACGACCTCTAGAGGTGAGTGGAAGATCAGCGCAGGCCTTTGTGGATGAAGCAAAAGTTGAAATCTGGCAGGCATGCACTTGGGAGGATGACAGGTTCTTGAAAATCTTGTCCAGCGTTTTGTTTGATTCACTGGTGGTATTTACTGAATATGCAAACTTTTCATTTTGGCTAGCTGACCCTGACATAGGGCCAGGGACTTCTTGAGGACCAAAAGCAGAGTAAGGAACTTCACTTTGGTTTACAGAGTTTGAAGGACAAGCAAGAGATGTCTGCGGGGAAGAATGGGTAGTAGTAGGGTCTCGACTTATAGGGGTTGCAAAAAGACTGGGGAAAGGTTTGGCTTTTTGAATTCCAAGCACTGCTTCAACTGAATAAGAAACCAGCTCCTTCTGGCTAAGGTTACTCGAGGGAGGACTGTGAGAGTGGGTAGCATCTGTTGGATGTGGTGGAACAGCATCCTTTATAATATCAGCCAATCCTTCAGTCTGACACACAACAGTTTCCTTCTCAGCATGTGGCTCTGATGGGCATAAACTGTTGTAAAAATTAGGCCTGTAATAAAAATACCAAAAAAACGAGTTATTGTGGCCCAAGTTGTGTAACTCAAGTGTATGGATGATTAATCATTATGTTGATTTCAACACAATTAACCCACCCGTCTACATATTATGGTATTACCTGATGGGATGCAACAGTATGTCAACAGTGTTTTCCTCTGTAGTCACAGACTCTTTGTTCTTTGGCTGGACTGAGGCATCTTGTTGGGCTTTCATTGCAATTTCTTGGAGCTCATCGTCCCTTTTTAATGCCTGCAGTAAAAAAATGTAAATCCCATGATTGTTTTCAGCACACAGCAATGCAGAATACACACTGATAAGAAACAAAAATATCATGACAGGTCATATACATACACACCTCATCTAGCAGTTTTTTTGTAAGGTCAGTAAGAGGCTCATGGGAAAACCTGCATTCTGCTCCATTTGCACACTTTCCTCTTGAATGGAAAAACTTGCAGGGGAAAGAATGTGGCCACTTAGTTAAGGAAATATAAGAATTTCATTTTACCCACCAGTAACAGCTGCCAGTCGCCAACAATATGCTGCCATCACCTCAATAAGTTTACTTTAGGAACATGTAGAGATCATTGATGTTGACCCAAAGGATATTGTGCATGTAGGGGCAGCTCTCTCCTTTTACGCAAAATTTTTGGACATAAAATTTGCACACTTCTTTGATGAGATCGTTGACACCCTGAACATGCTCCAGTTGGCAGTCGTCACCCTGTATGCAATAAAAAAAGGAAAGCAATGGTGTGACACTTGTATAAATGTAAAATGAGAAGGTTGGATGCCGCTTCAATACAAAGAGTGAAATGCATCGCTTGCTTAGGAGGCGCAAACAAAGAGAGTGTACAAAGAGAAATGAACATAATAGAATACATGCAGAATAAGTAAGCAACAGCTTTCAGGTTCCTCTTCCATTCACTGCAGCATCTTTGCAGTGAAGTGGCTTCCAACATTTTCTTTTCATTTGCTCCAGGCCCCTTAGAAGCCCTTATTTTTTGTTCTCTAGTGGATACCTGGATACTGCTAGAAATGCTAACTCTAGCCTGAATGACACCTTTGGATACTATATCAATTTTCAATAAATAATAAACATAATAAATATAACCTGCCTTGATGCATCGTCCACAAAGGAAATGTCGACAAAGTAACCGTCCATCCACTACTAAAGCATTATGGTCCTGGAACTCCTGTGTCATGACCCTCCTCCGTTCCACTGGGACGTCCTAGGAGATAAAATGAGCATAATGATATCCACAAAAAATAACAAAGGAGAAAATGGAGCCACTTCAGAGAAAATGTCTTAGACATGGTAAGATGATGTCCCTTTATCTGTCAAAGTGCTACAGATGATGGGTTGATCTTTCACAAATATCTATCCTGATTGACACAGCCATAGGTCTGACCTACCTGCTTGCCATCTTTATTCATTCTGCCTTTGCTTGAAGAGTCTCTAATATAGCCTCCTCTTCTATTGGCAGTCCCCCCTCTATCAATCTGGCAATGCTGATTCTCATTCTTTTTTTTCTTCTTCTTTTTCTTCTTCTTTTGCGGCTGTTGTTGTTGTTGTTTCTGGTTAACATGAGTAATTTTCTTGTTGAAATTTTGGATTTTGTGGTCCATGTTATTCTGGTCAGTTTTCCTGCTGTGGCTATAGAGTTCCAGTTCTTTGGTGAAGCAAAAACTTGCTCGCTCAGAGTTCTCCCTATGGTAGTTCATGGCCTTAGAGTCATACTCTTTGGAGGATGTTGGAGCTTTATGTGTCTCGGTTGTCTTGGCTTGGTGAAACTGCATCTGTGGAACAGTAACAAAGAAATGTGTTTTAGTTACTCTTTTCAGCTTATTCCTTGTTTTCCAATGGAACACAGTGACAGTTCACAAAGAAAAGTCCATTCAAGGGAAATCTCTATCAATAAGGTCTGTCATTTAAGTGACATTTCAAGTAGTATCCTATCATCTACTTAATGTGTACCTGCTTATGTGTTTTCCCCTTCGTATTAGAGCCACTTTTCTCTTCACCACAGATTTTCCACTTTCTGGCATCGTCACTAGAGTTCTCCTCCTGCTTTAATTTCCTATTAAAAAATAAAAAATAAAAATCACAGATATATAGAGATGTAACAAAGCCAAGTAAAATGGACCATCTCCCCAAAAGCCAGCTACCTGTGTGCAAGGGCTGATTCACAAGGGCTGCTGACATCTTCATCAATAGCAGTCAGTCTCGTGAAAATGTTTGCAAATGCCATTTTATTTTCTTAACCAGTCTGTTATTTCTTGTTCCTTGTAGAAAGAGTTGCACTGCAGCTATGACTGAGGTTGTGACCATCCCTTGTAAAATGTAAAAGCCAAAAAACAAACTTTGAAGAGTCAACTGCACTCCTTGCAACTTAAAAGACTAATCGGGATGCTCGACGTATCCAACGTTGCGACGCGCATCTACCAAATTAGCTATAAAAACTGTTGTTTACGCAAGTTGTCCACCGGGTACGTATCCCAACGTGCTTAAAAACGTACATAAAGTGCAGACTTCAGGAAGCAAAATATATTCAATGTCGATTTGACATGTGGAACGTGTGGTCTTGCTGAAATCGGTCACAGCGCGTTTTCGTTTACTGCCTCTACTTCCGTGTTTGTCTCAGACGTCACTAATCATCGCCCCTGAAGCTTCCAAATATGGCATGAACATGACGACTAGTGCCACCTACTGGTCGCATTCTGTTCCTAACTAAAGTCCATGTATAGAGGACCAAAGCTGACGTTTATATTAATTAATTAATTAATGTATAAATAAAAAAAACTAGTAATAAATCAACTAATCAACTAATATACAAATAAATAAAATGATGCATGAATGTACACAGTAAAAT
>CABFOQ010045284.1:0-18693 GCA_900660455.1 Gephyroberyx darwinii | reverse complement strand
CACACACTCTTCGTACCCGAACCAGGGACGACCTCCCCTTTCCCTAACCCGGGATCGTATCCAAACTGGGGCTAACCCACCCCAACCCCCTTCCCCTTACCCTTTACAGGGTTCGTATCCTTCGCACTCACACACACACACACACACTGACTAGTTGTGTTGTCTGGTGTCTGGTGTTGTCAAGGCTAACCAAGGCTAGGCTAGGTTGATGGCAGGCATTAGTTGGTGAGGGTTAAAGGGAGTTGTGAGGTGGTGGCGTAGAGGGGTGTGTTTCCAGGATGCTGGAATACACAGTTAAGCCTTCTTGAGGTGTCGTGGGCCTAACTTAACAAAACATCGGTGAAAGAAGGTGCCCACTTGATAACCCCAATGACGTGCCACATACCGCTGTTGGCTAGGCTAGGTAACTGACGAATGGTGCCATCTGAGGAATGACTCCGTAGATTTATGATGGTGTAGCCTGATGTCTGCTATGGTGTTGCATCTGATGGTGGTTATATCACTCGTTTGTTTTGTGTTTCTTCTTATCTGAATTGGCCTTCTACATGTGTTTACCTTGGATTATGGCACAAGGGATAGTAACATCTTGTCCTGTGTATTAATGAATAGCAAATACAGAGGCCAGTCAGTCATGGGTGGGTGTTTGACAATTTCATTCAGTATGACAGAAAAGAACACACTGTGTTGTAAACAATGACTGATTTTCCTGGGTGTAGTTCTTTCCATTAGAAAAGAGCAGTATATGTAATTCCTGTCATGTTTCATTCAATTCATAATTGTCTACTTGTGCCCTTATCAGTATGTCTTTGATGTGCCCCTCAAACATTGATGTGTTATCATTCATTAATACACAGGACAAGATATTACTATCCCTTGTGCCATAATCCAAGGTAAACACATGTAGAAACCTAATTCAGATTACAAGAAAAAACACAAAACAAAACGAGTGATATAACCACCATCAGATGCAACACCATAGCAGACATCAGGCTACACCGTCATAGATCTACAGTCATTCCTCAGATGGCACCATTCGCCAGTTACCTATCCTATCCAACAATGGTATGCGGCATGTCATTGGGGATATTAAGTGGGCACCTTCCTTCGATGTTTCGTTAAGTTAGGCCCACAACACCTCAAGAAGGCTTAACTGTGTATTCCAGTGTCCTGGAAACCCCCCTCAATACCACAGTACGACACAGTACAATCCCATAAATACAGCCACACAGTGTTATGCTACGCTCCTTTATTCTACAAAGTATTCTACTCGCTGTTCTGCCTCCGCTGCTATCCCCGCATATCTTGCTTTCTTCCGCTCGTTTGCCTTGTCAACTCGGTCTTCCCAGGGGACCGTGAGGTTGATAAAATAAACTAGCTTCTGCACCTCAGACCACAGTACCATATCCGGCTGTAGGCTAGTGCTAACTATTTCTGCCGGCACAGTTAACTGCTCAAACAGGTCTACCTTTATTTTCCAGTCTCCGCCCACTCCTAGCTGTCCTGGCTCGCGCCTGCGTGCACGCTAGTGATGGGAAGACCGACTCTTTTAAGTAACTCGATTCTTTCGGGCTGTCCGATACTAGTCGATGATTCACCAATCGCCAATTAAAAAAACCGAGAATCTCATGGTTACTGCAACTGTGGGCCGCCGGACTCCCCACTCTCTCTCCCATGCCACAACACCACATGCAAAGAACCACGTTACCACAACCATATAAAACACCAAATAATCTACAGCTTAATAACACATATTATATTTACAGAAGTATTTGATATTATTATATGTTACTGTACTGTTTGTGGCTTATAATGCGTGTGATGTTTCCTATGTTGTAATGTGATAGTGCTTTATTTTGTCCACGATGGGGCGCTCTTGGTTGATTGTTGTTGATCTTTCCTGCTCAGTCAGCCCCAGACCGTAGTCGGAAAGCACAGGGGAGTCTCTTGTCCTCCAGGGCCGAAGTCTAATTTAACTTACTTCGGGACCAATTACCCACTTCAATCCTACAGCAGTCGAGAGAAAACAGCACACAGGGACCCCACCTTGGCCTGCAACACTTTTCCTGCCGCTCCTATTCATTTACCATAACTCGCGCTGTGTCTCTCCCTCGCTTCACCACACATTCGCTTCGTAAAATCACTGCACCTCCCCATTCTCTAAAAGGGGCTACGCTGCTCCTATAACATATGGGAGGCTCTTGGTTCGTTGGTTGTAGTATGCTTAAAAAGACCGCGAGACTAGGAGAGCCCAGGTTTTGGCTGCGGTAACTGAGAAAGAAACATGTATCACTGAAGTTCAATAAGCTCATTAACTAATTCAAATACTACTTTTCTGTGTTGGAGTTTGATTTCGGAACTTTACAGTTTCTAAGATTAAAATTTCTTATTCACATTTATTCGTTATCAAAGGATATGATATATTTTTATTATAGCCTATACATGTGTGAGAGTGAGAGAGAGAGAGAGAGAAGCCTGGACACATGCTGAGTCTCCATGGAGATTGTAGATAAGGGAGGTAGTAGCTACCACCAGACCAGAGGACCCCATCCCCCAGTCTCTCTCTCTCTCTCCCTGTCTCACACACACACTGTTTAAGTTGGAATGCAATTAACTTTCACATTATTGGAATATAACACTGTAATCCATTTTATGTAATTCATACATGGATTAAAAATGAGAATAAGTAGTTGATATAAACTAAGAGTTTTCATGTAAATTAAGTACCCATCTACCAGGTTAGTTGTTCCAACTCCACCCCTTTTTGACACCTGTCACCCCCAAAGATCACAAAAACAACAGTCAGAGAGGACAGAAAACCTTGTTAGATAAGAAAGAGAAAAGAGATGAGTTCAAGGAAAAGAAGCAATATTTGGATCCATTTTGAGGAAACTGATCCCCATAAAGCAAAATGCAAAATTTGCAAACATGTCCTCTGCTATTCTGGTGGTACTACCTCAAACATGAGACGGCATTTGAACTCAAAACACCCTACAGCACTGCTGACACAGGTGAGGCGAGAAAGACCCAGATCAAGAGACCACAGCACCAACATCTAGTGGGGCCACTGGATCTGACTCTGCACCCTTGGCAGATGCTGTGGCCAGTTCAAGAGCGCAGCACAGCTTCTGCTGCAGAGAGACAAGGCGCCCGGCCTAAACAGACATCCATTGGAAGTTTTGTGAGACGACCAATTGGACCTGTCAGACAAAATGAAGTGGATGAGCAGCAAGCAATAATGATGGCTCGGGATTTCCAGCCCTTTTCTATTGTGGAGGACCAGGGATTTAGAGACTTTATTAAGGCCCTTGATCCAACATACATTTTGCCAAGCAGGAAGACCATTTCCAGGACATTATTGCCACAAATGTACAAAAAACTCAAGGAGTTAACTAAAGTGGGCAGTGCATCAGCTGTGTGTCTAACAACAGACTTTTGGACATCAATAACAACAGCAAGCTACATGGCTGTAACCTGCCATTTCATTGATAATGACTACAAGTTATCAACAGCTTTGCTCGATTGTTTCAGTTTGTCTGAAAGGCACACAGCTGACAACCTGGCAGAGCAACTGAAGATAGATATCGGAGGATTGGGGCATCTCAGAGAAAGTTGCTGCCTGTGTCTCTGACAATGCCTCCGATATTAAGGCAGCGATTAAAAAGGTTGGATGGAAGCATCTACCATGTTTTGCTCACACCCTAAACTTGGTGGTGAAAGAAGGCTTGAAGACAATCCAACCCATGGTTGACAAAGTAAAGAACATAGTGGAATACTTTCACAGAAGCACTGTTGCAAATGAAAGATTAAAAGCAACACAGCAACAGATGGGCCTTGATGAGCTGAGGCTCAAGCAAGATGTGGTGACTAGGTGGAACTCCACATATTATATGTTGGAAAGATTTGTCAATCAAAAGGATGCCATCATTGCCACACTTGCCCACATCAACTCTAGTGGTAGCAGTAGAAGCAGAAGTAGTAAAAGCAGAATAGCAAAAGTAGTAGTAACAGAAAATGGAAAAAGCAGAAGTAATAGTGGCAGAAGTATTAGCAGAAGCAGTAAAAGCAGAAGTAATAGCAGGGTCCTCCCTGGATAGCCAGGTCTGTCTATGGCGAACAGTCTCCAGGGTCAGGCTGTCCTCCCTGGATAGCCAGGTCTGTCTATGGTGACCAGTCTCCAGGGTCAGGCTGTCCTCCCTGGATAGCCAGGTCTGTCCAGGTCTGTTCAATGACTGATTTAATTGAATGTCTCTCTCTCTCTCTCTCTCTCTCTCTCTCTCATCATCCTCTCTTTTAAGAAACTGAATAATATTCTGTATCCCACCCCATTATTTATGAAATCCATAATCCTTTTAAAGATACCGTTATTCTATCTTCTCTTAACTCTGCAATCTGCTCCTTTACTCTTTGATATCTATTACACTTCTGATTCTCCTTCTCTTGACAAATATCACATTGACCTGTTGGAAGTTTCTTCAGATCATCTATTGGCAAACTACTAACTACTACTACTAAAAGCAGTAGTAATAGCAGTAGTAGAAGTAGTAGTAGCAGCAGTAGAAGTAATAGTGGCATCAGTAGAAGCAGAAGTAGTAAAAGCAGAATAGCAGCAGTAGAAGTAGTAGTAACAGAAAATAGAAAAACCAGAAGTAATAGCAGCAGTAGAAAAAAGTATAAGTCGGAATTCTTAGAAAAGTAACAGCACGCTATTCCAGAATAAGCTCAACATGGCGTCGATAGCATAAGCAGTTCAAGCCGCATTAATGTTTAAAAAAGTGTATGGAAGAATAATAAATATAAGTATATGTATATGAATAAAAAGAATAATAAGTATGCAGAATAACAATAGTGTACTTGCTGAAGCAAGCACAAGATAAGATGTTGTTTTTTTTAAAATTCTTTTGTGAATGCAATGCGCTTCCGTATTAATGTGTGTGGTTGCAGTCCGATGTCAGGTCGCTGAGTGAAAAAGCAAGTTGCAAAAGCAACTGCTTCCAAGTTAAGCTAACTGTTAGATAGCAATCCTCGGTTAGCTTATCAAAATGTCTTACACGTGTAAGGTTTGTAAGTTCAGTACAGCGTCGATTTATGCATTCATTTGGCATGTTAAAATTCACAGAAATCACAATCACAACATTAGATTTCAGTGTGGACATGCAGAATGCCCTACTGCTTTTAAGACAGTGTGTGCACTTCAAAAACATATGTACCGATTCCATAGGCACACAGTTAAACCAGTGCCACAAACATACATGGAAGGAGATGCTTTAGCATGCAAAATCGAGGGTTGTAGCTTTGTGTCAGTACATATTTCAACCTTATGTGAGCATCTCCAGTTGCATATTAAAGATAGGAAAAAAGTGTCTTGCCCCTATGATAACTGTTCATGTCCATTCATCCTTCTTCTCACACATAAACCGGAAACATCCCTGCACCTCTAGTACTGTCAGCACAGCTAGCTCATTAAACAGTGAAATGACCCAAATGTCTCAAACAGGTTTGGATGATGGGAATGATAATGTAAATGAGGGAGTGGAGGAGTTGGATGATGGAAATGATAATGCAAGTAATGAAGTAGATGAGAATGAATTTATGAACAGTCTGGCCTTGTTTTATCTCCAAATGCGGGCTAAAATGCTGCTACCAGCCAGTGTGATTCAGAAACTAATTAGAGAGTTCCAGGAGGTGCACAGTTACAGCACAGCCCATCTTTTGTCTAAATTGCATGAAGACTTAACAAAGTTAAATGTGCCTGAAAGTGATATTAGGGATCTCATTGATAATCTCTCAAAAAATAACCTCCTGAAAAGGTGCAACAAGGGAGTATTTAGAACTGATCAAACACGAAAAACTCTCATCAAGAGTAAATTCGATTACGTTGAGCCAACCCCGATTTAAGGCATGAGGGCATGCTGCTCAAAACTGGTGCCTTCCTGTAATGATTGGGGACAGGATCAAAACTCCACTCAAAGACGATGTTTGGCAGTTGTGTCTCAAGCTAAGGGAGGTTGTTGATCTGATATGTGCACCAAAGATCCATACCAACCAAGTAGAAAAAAACCCGCTGCAACCCAAACACCATTACCATGTCCACTACCCTGAGCTCATCCTCCATTTTGGTCCCTTTATTCAATTGTGGACATTGCGCTTTGAAAGCAAGCACAGCTATTTTAAGCAGTGTGCAAGGAAACTGCATAACTTTAAAAACCTCTGCAGTACTTTAGCTGAAAAACACCAGTTGCTACAAACATATTTACATGCTGGCAGCTTATTTCCTCCAATGCTTCAAATAGGGGAAGCAACAAAGTTTAATGACCAACTATACCAGATGGGCATTCAGAGGGCTGTCAGTCTCAAAGGCCTTCGTTTAGAGGACACTATTGAAACACCCTCTGTCACATTCAAAGGGACACTGTACCAAAGAGGGTTAGGGTTAGGGTTACCCTGTTGTAGTTCACCAAAATGACATGGGCTACAATTTTGGAAAAATTGTGCTCATACTGATCAATCAGTCATGTGTTCATTTTGTTGTTGAGCAGTATCAGTCAGTGCCTGTTGTGGATCTTGGTGTGCATTGTCTACAAAGCACTAATGATGCTCATTATGAGTATGTGACCGTGGACAGACTTACAGATTACTATCGATTGCCTGCATATAATCAGTTTGGTCTCCACTTGATTGCCATGCACCATTCTGTGTGTTACAGGTAAAAGACTAAATAATGGACTCCATTGAGAGTGCCATACAGACTGTGCTACCACAGCTAGACAGAGAGAAACTGGAAACCGTGGTTGGTGTCCAAGTCAAGTGTGGAAGGGCCAGATGATCTACAGTTCATTAAAGAGGAAGACATTAGACATGTGCTCACACCCATTCAGTGCAGAAACATTCTTCAATCCTTCAACAGTGGTGAGAATTTCAGTATAGCTGCATTTTTAGCTATCGCATTTATATGTAAATGTTGAATGTTGATCTTGATGATAATGATTCCATTAACATTGCAAAATGTAGGCAAAATATTTTCTCACTATTAACGTATTAACTACTACTACTGTAACCAAATTCACGGTAAGTTTCTTACAGTGTAGCCTTTATTCTATCATTATGCTCATTTTAAATTGAATGGAATTCCAGATTTTTAGCATGTGAAAGATTAGAAGACGTGAATGGTCTTGATGAATGATGAACTTTTAATATTTGATGGACTAAAATTCCTGAAATTTTGTTTGTTTCCGTGTATTTTGTTGATCAGTGTTCATGAAGACCTCTTTGTGGTGCAGAGGTACTGGTGGCCATTTGGTGAGAGGCCAACCTTACACTAATACAAATTGACAGTACAAATCACACACCTGAGGGGGAAGACATCAGCCAATTGCGGGTTATCAATTGAACACCACAAATTTTAAGAAAATTGAGGTAACTAATGTATGTATGTAACTGTAATGCATGTAATGTAACTAATGCAGTAAAGAAACAGCAAAGAGTGGATGAGAGAGGAGGGATGACATGCGATTCGAACCAAGGACATCATGGTTACATAGGGCACAATGGACTTCAGGGAGGGCATTGAGGCGCTCCTAACAGATGAGGCCATGGTAATGGTGCCCACAGAGGTGTGGGCCCCGTTGCTGTTAATACTTATTACTTACAGAACAAACAAACAATACACACATTAGGAAGTTCAGTTCTACGCATGTCACATTAGGGCTGGGCGATATATCGAGTTCTCTGATATGATAGATATAATTTTACTGAAAGATATGAAAACTCATATTGAGATATTCTGCTTTTTACAGTGTTTAAACATTTTTATTTTTCATTCCCTATCATTCTCTGTGCATTGCCAACACCTACCGGTATTCTCCGGAGAAGGCTTTAGAGTTAATTTAGTTCCAAAAGTCATATCATCACAGCTATTTGGAAGTACTTAGGATTTAAACAGTCAGACAGAGATGTTATATCGCACATTTTTCAATAGTGTGCCTTTTATTTTTGTTTTTACTTTGTACTTAAAAAGCTTTTTATGTTGTTATTAATTATTTGCGCTACTACCGGGGCCACGACAGACAGAGACTAAGGCAGGAGCAGAGAGCTAACGGGCCAACAGGCCGCTTTATTTGCACCAGCAAAATAAAGGACCCGTCTTGACGGGCACTTTTCCCCTCTGTCCCAGCAGGTCAGCCATGGAACACCAAAGCTGCCAGTTCGCCAGGCTTACAGTCCGCTTTTCAGCTCCAACCCTGACTGTGCAGCTCTTGTAGGTTTTCCCCTGGCTGCATCCCCCGGGAACATGGTTGGTAACAGTTGCTGGTCTCGCTCTCTCCGCTCACTCTGACTCAGACGCACTCCCGTTCACACATGCACACACACACACAGGTTAAAGGAAAAGGCCCCGGCTCCAATCGGCCTTTAATTGGCTGCAGCCGGTGCTGGATCCAGTTATTTGATACATTTGTTAAATTCTGACAGCACTTGTTATTTTAAAAAACCAAGTCTGATTTGAGTGAATAAAGCATGTTTTACTTCAGTGTGTAACTTTGTATGTGGTTATGACCTTAAATATAATAATTTAAGCTATGGAGATATATCGTATATCGTAATTCTACCTTAAAAATATCATGATATCATTTTAAAGTCATATCGCCCAGCCCTACCTCACATGCGTAAAAACGCATTCTAAGAAGGTTTAAATGGGCTTAGCTCATATAGTTGACATTAGGAAATAGTTTCCATACTGGTTATTATTATATACTGTATAGGACTAATTGTATTAAAAACATATATGTTGAGGGATCATGTGATGCAATAAAAAAGTATTCAATGCAAATAGTTTAATTAATATAAATAGATAAATATAATTAATGCAAAATATAAAGGATTAATAGGACATAAAACCAGGTTATAAAAGTAAAAGTCGTCACCTCTCAGGGGCTGGATGTGTTCTGATCTTTTTTCTCTTATTATTTAGTACTTATTTCACCGCACAATACTACAATCATGTGTGTACAAGGACTGAAACCAACGATCAGGTACAGTTGCCAAACTTTATTGGATGTAAGAGCAAAAGGGGACATTAACTATATCCCGACCATCGACCCAGAAGTAGACTGACGCTCTGCGCCACGCTACGGTAAACAAAAAGGAGAAAATGAGGCGGTCTCCTAACCCAGCCCCTGAGTGACACTGCGGCACTCGACCACCTCTTCCGTCCATTTTGCTGGCCAATGTACAATCTCTGGACAACAAGATGGATGAGCTGATGTGCTGTATCAACTCACAATGGGACATCAGATCTAGTTCCTGCTCTCCGAATCTGGAATTTCTGACAATAAAATGCAGGCCATTTTATTCACCTAGGAAGTTCGCCGCGGGGATTGTGTTTACAGGCGTATACATTCACCCGCAAGCAGACGCAACTTTCATGTTGCATGGTCTACAGGATGCCATATCTAGACACGAGTCTCTACACCCGGAGGCTGTGTCTATTGTGGCCAGGGACTTTAATCACTGCAACCTCAAGAAAACACTACCCAAGTACTTCCTTCCAGCATGTGACACTGGACCATTTGTGAAAGTAAATTAGCACAGAATGCTAGTATTTATCATTTAGTGTCTGGTTGTATTGATATTGTGTTGTCATGTGCCATAGACATGTGACTTGTGTGCCACTAACCTGTGCCTGAGTATTGCACAACAAGCCAGTGAGGCCCTTCAAGTAAATCATCAATCTGACCTTGAACAGACCACTACTATGTGGAGATAGTCTATAGGATGAACCATGTCACCTTAGTACAGAGAACCAATCATGAGAGACTTCTTTGTTTCCAAAGAAACTATAAAGATTGTAGTAAGTTGACTTTCAGAGAGAGAGCATAGAGAGATTTTGACTTTCTGTGGGACCTGTAACAAGGTCTTTCTCCAATATATCTGTATACAATATATTTTTTATATTTCAACCTGTCAATGTTTTGTGTATTACTTCAAGATTTGCCATGACACATTGCTACACCACTATTAAGGGGGCATATCAAGCACTTCCACGTCCGGCCTTTGGGTGGTCAAACCACGCCTCCTTGCTACTACTTCTGGTCTACAGACAGCGCCTGAAAAGTGTGCTGCCCACCCTGAGGACTGCACAGATGTGGTCTGAGGAGGCAGAGGACAGGCTAGCAGAAAGCATGGAAACAACTGACTTAACTGAGTTATTTCAAATCCTCCACCAAGGATCTGGATATGCCAAATCTGTCTCTGACCACATCATGAACTGCATGAACAGCTCCATCCCAACCAGGAAGATCTGATCATTTCCCAATCAAAAACCCAGGATGAACAGAACCAACAGAACAAACTGAAAGAAAGGAGGTCTGTTTTCAAATCAGGCGACATAGAGCTCTACAGGCGATGCAGATACTCACTGGAAAAGGCCATCAAATCAGCCAAAAGGGAATATTGGAGAAACTGGGGATGGCACACATCAACACCATCATCCCAGACTCTCTCAACCCACTCCAGTTTGCTTACAGAGCAAACAATTCCGTGGATGACACCATCTCACTACCCAGCCGCAGTGGCGCTATCTGGTGTTCCTGAATGAAACAGCGGGATGCAGTTCCAGGGAGGCCAGAGGAATTTATGGTGCATTCGATTGTACTCGGAACTCGGATAAAACGACCTCCGACACGGAAAAGTGCAATAGAACAGTCATTCAACTCGGAATTCCAAGTCGGAAACTCGGCCAAGATCCAACTGGCCTGAGTTCGCCGATATAAACACACGTGACGTCACAGCAGTATAGCGGCGCACAATTCCCTTTCCATCAATTTTTACTTCATATGTCGTTTTTGTTCTGAAAACATGTTGAAACAACTTTGTAGTTTACATTTGTAACGTATTTCGGTTGATTTGTGCTCAACGTTACGAGATAGAAGTATTTACTAGCGTGTGGTTTAACATTAAGGTTACTAGTTCACTGATATGCGCCGTTTCTCTTCATTATGGCGCTGTAGTAGTTGATGTAGGTCCTCTTTAGATGCTTGTAAAATCCACAGACGTGCCATACAAACATGAGTTTGCTGCGGGCGTCCATGTTTTCCCGAGCAGATGCACTGGAACACATTTAGATCGGAAGCCTTTAGTCGGGAGCCTCCGACTTGAATGACTGATCTATTGCACTTTTCCGATCGGAGATCGTTTTTTCCGAGTACAATGGAATGCACCATGACGCTACTCCTCCGACCTGCTTGTCCCCTCCCTCACATATGGATCACACACACTGTCATCCCCGCAATGTCCGCCCTATATGTCAACCATTAATCTGATAGGCACGAACCGTCACGTTCACCCAATCAAAACAGTATTATGCAAGATACACCACGTTCATGATGCTGTCTGTTTACCAAACTATTTAAACATACTAAACTTCATTAACTTCAGCAACATATCATGAGATACAAATATATACGGCAGGAATCATTTTAGGCTTTTGTGAATCAGTTATATCAATGTACTGCATCTATCAACCCGTTTGTTTGGCCAGCAATATATTATTTATTGGCAGAATTGTCAACTGGGCTACACTTATTTTATTATTGTTCAATTTACTGTGAGATGGGATATAACGTGATGTGCAATTTAGCACAATGACAGATAATAATGGTGTGTAGGACAGAGGGGATGACTCCAACTGGGGGCTATAGTTAATCTGGCCGTTCTTCTTGACAACAACAGTTGTTGAGGAGAATGGAGATTCTGACTCACGGATTACTCCAGCATCAGGAAGTTCTTGAAGGTGTTTCCAAACAGCTTCAATATCAGGAAGATGTATTGGTCAAGTGGTCTGAGTGGGTGTTTTAAGGGTTTATAAAAAGCAATCAGTTTCTAATGACACTTTTCAGAGTCAGGGTCTATAGACTACAGTCTGCTCAAAATAAGTGGGTCTATAGAACTGGACTGGAAGCACGTGCATTTATTTGTTACATCCTTATGCAAAAAATAATCAATAAAATGCTGCATTGGATAACATGGAAAAAGAGTAAGTGCTCTTCATTTGGATTGGTCTGCATGATTCAAGCCATTGTTACATTATAGTTACTTTGATTGACAAAGTTAGCCTCAAATGAAAGTAAAATCAAATAAAGTCAAACCAATTGACTAATGTTAATTAATAAAAATAAGCAAGCAATAACTGATAAAAAAGAAACATGTAAAGATATTAAGTCTGAAAGCTTGGGTGGGACCGTAAAAAATTGAAAAACACAGCAAATTGTGAGTTTGTGCCAACCAATAATGATGATGCAAAAACATGCCATTAATGGTAGAATACTAGAATACAATTTTACTATACCTCAAGAAAAGAGAAATGTAATGCATGTAAAAGAGGTGAGGGGTTGTGTTGCATCCCCGCCTTGAGGCCACTAACGACGTTTTCAGAGTTGGTCCGTTTCAGCCGCTTTTAGCGAACTCTCAGAGCGGTTCGCCAACATCTTGGGTTATATGTGAACGCTACTAACGATCTAAGAACTCTTTGAAACGAAACGAACCGACCTCTGACCACCTCCCGAAAGGTCTCAGGCCGGTTCGTTTTACAGTTAGCTTGTTTTCCCCATTGTGAACACAAAGTGCTCACGGTTCGCTTTGCGTTTCATTACATTTTTGTCCCTCCATGCTCATCATACAGCAGCTACGTGCTTCCTCTATCTCCCTGTTCGAAAAAATAAACAACAAATGATTTACTGTGCTTCATTCTCTGAACCAAATACTACTGAATGCACGGCAAGCTTGTCTATTTATTTGAATTGTATTTCTAATTCGGTGTTTTCCCAGTGCTACTATAATTGTGTCAATACTTTTATTTTACTTTTTATTTCATGACACTTGATGCTGCTGAAAGGTAGTGTTGTGACCAGAGATTTTTTTAATTGCATTATTGAAACCTAATTTAGTGATGTGTCGTACGCGAACGAGTCGGCTCTTTGAGCGATGGGAGCCCACACACGTCTGAGAGACGTTTTTTTTCTTTCTTTTTTTTAGTAAATGAATACAAAACAGAATGATAGGATACTCCTATAATTTATGAGTTGAATATGATATGATATATGATGAAAAAAAACACACAAAAAAACCCGTCTTACTTGTTTGGTAATAGCACTTTAGTGCCAAATCCAGCAAGAATAGTGAGACTTTACACCGGAATTTAGGAGCAAGCACTTTTCCCCGGAAAACTTCAGAATAAGAGCCCACTAATAACCAAACATACTTCATATAAAATAAGAGTCTTAGATTAGAAATGCCCAACACAAAGCCGCTCGTGATGTACGCGATTTCGAATAGACTGAATAAATTGCAGTGAAGTCTTATTATATGGCATGTTATGTGTTCTCTTGTGATGATTGTATGTAAACATTGCTAATTTTCAGACGGATTAATAACTTAATCAACCAGTGGGCACATTTAAATCCTGAAAAAAAAAGCATGTCTAGTCAGCAGTAGCAGCAATAATTTTAGTTTTATATTATGTCATACAAATTAATTTAAATATATATCTGTATAGTGTTATGGAATTATTTATTATCCATACTATTTCATTAATAGTGTGTTATTATTGTTATACAACTAAGATATTTATTCTTGCCATATCCCGCTTTTTAACCAGCGATATGACCTCGAACATAGTTCAATGCATTGCAGATGAAGAATCTTGCTTATTTATTTATTGCACCAAATGGGAAAGTAACTATGGTATTACTGTGTAGCGGAACTGACGCAAGGATGTAACTTGTTAGTACTGAGCGGCGGGCGCAATTGTCATTGTGCTACTGAATGAAGAGCTGTTTGGGAGCTCAAAGAGCCGGCTCTTATTGCTGAGCTGAGCCAAATGATCTGACTCACTGAAAAGAGCCAGAATTCCCATCACTAAAACCTATTGTGTTAACGTTTGTAATTACATTATATGAATGGAATCATTATAAAATAGAATAGTTCAAGTTCTAGTGTTGTTTTTTCATTCCCCCCATTTCTGCAGGATAATGAAAAAAGGAAATAGCACAAGGCAATGGATGCTGCAACCAACAGTTAAGGTCTGAGTTCCAAAGAGTGTGAATGGAAAATGTATTGAGTTCCCATTAGAGCAGTGCACCAGATAAAAAACTGAGTCATCTTCCAAATGAACATCGTGGATGAAAAGGGGACTGAGTTCTTTTTCAGTTGGTTGAGTTTTTGGTCCACTTAAAGAGAACTGAGTTTGTTTCTTTTAAGAGAACTATATGTGAAAACACCCTAATATAGTCCTAACGTATGGGCAGGCATGCTTGAACCCAGGTCTTCTGACTGAAGGACAGTGTCCCTGCAGCCCATGTTATTTGTACATCCAGTAACATTAGCAAGTACATATGCAGCAATCCACCAGGAAAACTCTTGGTTGATATAAATTGGAGATTGAACTGATTTTAATTTAGGTGACGCTTTGCAGTAGTAACATCTTAAAATTTATGTTAAGTTTACAATGCATGAGGATCAACTGAACACACGTTCAGTTACAACTCTAATGCTGTGTTCCAGTCGTATTGGGGGAAAAAACCTGGTCTGACTTGAGGGTTTCCACATGTTCAGACTGGTTTGAAGTTGTCAAGATACCATACTTGTAGTTTTCAAATTATTTGTTCGTTCTTTTTCTACCAACACTATTTACAAGCTGAAAAAGCTGAGGTGAATAGCAAACTCGCATATCCCGTCTTTCCCGCGGAACATGAATTCAGCATTGGTTGCGACTTCCTAGTTCCAAGTTTCTAAGCGTTCCTTTTTCCGAGCAGTCAGTGAACGCAGCCCGGTTCTGTCCTGAGCATCTCTGTTGGAGACTGGACGGCTGCTAATCAGCATCATTCACATTTCTTTGTTTAACGGAACCACATTGTTAGTGCCAGATAGGTAAGTTAGCATATTTAGACAGCCATCAATGTGTCTGAGGCTACTACAAATATTTTAAATTTGTATGCATGCTATAATTGGTATGGTTCGGGTTGGCTAGAGGGCTAACAACATTCAGTGTTCTCTGTGTGTAACTTTAGCTGCTGCTATGCTAACTACTTATCTTTGTTAAAGACAAAGGTGAACTTTTTAACAAGGTTGTAACATTTACTGAGTATAACAGGACAGGAATAAACCAAGTTCCTTAACTCTCATCCAGTAACGTTAAATTGTCACTTGCTTGAAAACCAGAGGTTTGCTATGTTGGGTGTGCTAGTTGTAGAGAAATGCTAGTCAGATAACTTAGCTAACGAACCACCGTTAGTTAACGCGAACTAAACTGAGGTAACGTTACTCAAATATTTGTTGATCGTATTTACTTGGATATTCATGTTCGTGTGGGTTTGCTCATCGCTTTCCATTTGCTCACTGCCTTGCGTTTAACTACCTTTGCTGTCGTCTTGGTCATTTGTTTTCTTCAATTATGGATTAATCTAGCAAACATTAGCTTTCAATAAAGCCTCGCTGTAAAGTAATGCCACGGTGTATTGGCATTAAAGCCTCTAAACTTTAGCCAGCGACAAGCATATTGTGTTGTTTGGAGGCTCTAAATGCTTGACATGCTGCCTAGACAAAGAGCAAGTTTGCTAGCTTGTAGGGTTAGCTTGCTAACGTGTGCTACATGGTAAGATGTCTATGGTGAGAAACTCATGGAGAGGTCAAACAGCAAGCTTGATGCGTCTCTGAGGCCCGAACAATCTCGGAATTTGTCTGTTATTCATCTGTATTTACTGACACAGATTGGGTCCCAACGGGGACAATATGAAACCAAGGGGGAAATGTTGACAGCATAGAACACAGATACAGGGTTTGAGTAAGAATGATTTTGGAGAGACTCTTTTATTAAGGGTGTCAACAGAAAACACGCACATACTAATGGATATGTCATCTAGTCAAATATATTGTATTACCACTTGAATTTTATTCAATAGGTGATGAATATGGCTTTGGACTAGAGATAAAACAACATGTTGACTCAGGCTAGGGCTGGCTGTCATTTGCAAATTACTGATACTGGTAACGTGAGTCTAATACTTGATATATATGTAAATTAAAGCATGTCATCATTTTTCCCGATAAAACCAAAAGTTTGCGAAGCAAGTGAATGCATGTCAAACATTTTCTGTAGAAAATGAAATGTACATTTATTATATTACAATCCAAGTATAATGTAGGTAATAATTATTCAATTCAATAGACTGTACCATGTAATGAATCAGAGAGATGAGATGGTGCTGTGATGGAGTTCAGAATGCTTTGACAGACAGAAGGATCTCCCCAGGGTGCTGGCTGGGTGTCTTGGACATCACGCATAGAGAGGATAGATAGTGTTGGCAGAGAGATAAAGAGTAGTGTTGGTAGAGATAGGGGATAGGCTAGTGCTGGTAGAGAGTTCTAAAGGAAATGTTGGTCTGTGTGGTGACTTCAATGCCAGAAGAGTTGAGCCTGACTTTATCGAACCAGAGGGCAACAGTCACTCTTTGTGCCTCACCTGTATTACCACAAAAAGGACTAGACAGTGTTGTCAACAAAAACAGCAAGGAGTTAGTGCATCTCTGTTGAACCGTAGGCCTGTATACGCTTAATGGTCGAGTTAGAGAGAGCTCTTTGACATCTCTTTGACTCTCTTTCACATACTGCTCAGCCTTTGGGACCAGTGTAGTTGATTATGCTATCACAGACCTAGATCTCACTTCCATCAGTGCATTTATTATCACACCACAGACAGCTCTGTCAGACCACTGTCAGATCACTGTACATCTAAAAAGAACCATCCAGCCAAACATATGATCAACACCTAACAAATTGTTCTGTTTAAACCCAGAATACAAATGGGCTCAAGTTGGGAACAGTTTTCAGAGAGGCTGTACAATCACCTTGTATCTTAAATCTAATAAACATCAGATCATCAGATGTAGGGCTGGGCGATATGGCCTAAAATTTATATCACGGTATATTTAGAATTTTGGACGGTAACGATATATATCACGGTATATAATTATTTTCATAATTTCAATAGAACATGTTTTAAAATGGGACAATACTCTGGGATAGTAAGTATTGTCTGGAGTTAGGTTATTATTAATTAACTATTAGTTAGCTTATGTTTTATTCCTTTAGTATAATAGGACAAATTTCACATTGAACTGAAGTTGAATATTTTAAGAGCATTTTTATTGGTGTCTGTGGTCATACAAACTTGTCGTTCTTCTTTTAATCCCCACGACTCCAGCGCCTCCCTCAAGCCTCCCCCTTCTTTGAAACGAGTTTATCTGCTTCTGTTGTTTTGGTTTAATGTAACTAAATAATGTGGTTCATGTTGCTTAGTATGAATTAGTTTATAGAAGAAATGTTAAAACATACTATTTACATTATTTACAGTAAATATGTGAGAAATATGTTTTAACCTGCTGATGGCAATAATTCAATATTACTATGGACAGTGTGGACAGGAAGTGGTTTTATTTTGAAGTGCAACTTCAAAATAAAAGCACTTAGTAACCTGTCCACAGTAACCTGTTCAGTGTTTTTTGTCGCTAGTTTTACTGATGTTATGAATACGAGATGTCGGGTGCAAAGGTCCGTTTTGTTTACTTTGTTCTTTGTAAAACTGCAGCATATTGGCAAGTAAATGTTCAGTGTGTGGTTCATTTATTCCATGTGGGCACCTGAAACCTGAGGTGAGTTGAATGACACTGCAAATGAGAATCTATTTCCTCCAACAAAATTGATTTGAATTGTTCTAAAAGGGTGCCAATAATCATGGCCACTTTTCAATTTTGAAACCATAAAAGATTTTTTAAATTATTCTGATTGTTTGATCATATGCTGTTGTATTATTGTACAACATTGTAACTATTTCAGAAGATATTGTACATGAGCTGCATAAAATGCAAGGGCGAAACGTATGGCTAGTTCTTTGTCCAGTGATTTTCAAACTGTTCTATTTCTCAGAAAACTATTGATGGGTTGATTCTTCTATTACCCTTATACCAGTTTAATGATGTTTTGTTTTTTCTGCCTGAGAGTTTGTTTATATTCTCAGTGTGTAGCAGTATTTATCTTGTGTATCCACATTATATGGATTACAATGTTTTGGATTTGACAGGGCTCTTAGATTTTTCCTTAACAGTTGGCAGACCATTCATCAAACCATTTCTCTTTTTGTGGTTACAATTGTTGTTGTTTTTTTCATTTCATTCAGTCTCCGCCCACTCCCAGCTGTCCTGGCTCGCATCTGCGTGCGCGCTCCCTTGATCTAACTTTTTCTCCCTCACGTACAAATGCAATCTGTCTTCCTTGCTACCAGCTAACGAGTTTGCTTCTAGCCGTTTTTCCTCAACTGCAGCTGCCAAACATTTCAACACCTGATTATCACACCAAGTGTATCGCCCTTGGGAGAGACTGACTTTACACCCTGACAGTATATGCCTAAGCGTACATACACTGGAACACAACGGGCAGGCAGCATCCTCACCCAACCACTGGCTAAGATTTTGGGGAGATGGTAGCACATCATAAGTAGCCCCTATAATAAATCTAATTCTGCTTGCCTCCATGCTCCACAGATCTTTCCACTTCAAACTTCTCTTCTCTACACTCTCCCAATTCACCCACTGCCCTTGTTTTGTACATCTTACAACCGCCTTAGTACATCTTACCATCTCCTCCTGT
>CABFOQ010045283.1:0-12769 GCA_900660455.1 Gephyroberyx darwinii | reverse complement strand
TAGCTGTATTGTTTTAGGAAGCTGGAAGGGGGTAAGCTGCCATTTTTGTTGGGTACTGTTTTCTCCTGTTTTTACTATTATAGGGCGTTAGATGTAGAAACTGTTTCTTTGAGTTGGTCAGTTAGACCCATTTTTGGTGTTTAAGGTTTGTTTTTTTTGTTGTTTTGGGCTGGGCTACCCCTGGAGTTTAAATTTGCAATAAGGAATTATTGTAAATAAATACTTGTTTTCCTTGCAAACCTGCTCTCACGAGTCTTTCAGCCACCTTATGTTCCTCCCCGTTAACTCCTAGACACACAGGGTTGTAACACGCTCTATTACAGGACATTTCATGGCTCCGGCCTCCTTGATTCCCTTGTTGTTCTTTGATGCGCATGGCATGGCTCATGTCACAAGAGGGGAAGTATTGAAAGTAATCAAACAGAGCTGGTGGTCACCTTTTCTAGTACCTATAACTATAAATTACTTGTTGGATAACTGTGAAATTTGCAGACAGCATATCAATCGAAAAGGTCATACAGCACCCATAAGCCACATATCACCACCGGATGGCCCATTCAAACACATAGTAATATACTTCATTGACATGGGAAAGCCAGTATGCAGAAAACGATATGTGCGAGTTGTTGTAGATAGGTACAGTCGATGGGTTGAAGCTTGCCCAACAGTCAAGGCAGATGCAATGGCGGTAGCTAAGTTTATATGCATGGAAGTAATACCAAGATTTGGTATACCCGAAACCATCAGCTCAGACAATGGACCACATTTTGACAATGACATTTTTGAAAAAGTAGCTCAAACATTAAGAAACAGACACAGACTAGGATGCGTGTACCACCCACAATCACAAGGGATGGTAGAGAGAGCCAACGGCACCCTAAAGACCAAGTTAGCAAAGATATGCAGGGAGACCAAACTCGACTAGCTAACTGCTTTGCCTCTAGCACTAATGAGCATGCACATGCAGACTAACAGAATAACGCACCTGTCCCTGCATGAAATGCTCGCGGGTCGATCCATACCAGTACCCTATATTAGAGGACCATATAATGGACCTCCGCTAGAACAGCTAGAAACCGAAATGCGCAGCTATGTCAAATGATTAACTGCCATACATCAAGTTCTGTTTGAACAGGTGAAAGGAGCCATTGAGGACAGGACAGCCAAGATCGACCCAGACGCTCGCGAAGTGGTTCCAGGCGATTGGGTGTACATCTGGAACATCAGGTGAAAGTGGGACCAACCAAGGAGGATCGGACCATACAAAGTCATCCTAGCCATGCCTACAGCTGTGAAGGTCGAAGGAAAAACCTACTGGTACCATCTGGACCACTGCTGCCGTGCCAATGCACCTGATAACCTACAAAGACAACCAGAGCAGAACCAGGAGAATGTCATCACGAGGTCGTACCCTCAAACTCGGGGGGCCAGGAAAAGAGCGTCACAAAATAAAAACAAAGAAACCAGTGACAACTCCGCCTCAGAGTAAAGTCTACACCTGGATCAACATAAAGCCACCCCCTGTGAAAAGCCCAATAACTGTCTACATGCTAGTACTGCTACTGATCCTGACTTGGCTACTGCAGGCAGAAGCATGATGCCAAACCAAAACACCCGAAGAAGACGTTGAGACTGGATGGGGATACTGGAGGTACAAACTCTCATCACCGGAACCAACACCAACTGAACCAGCACCACCGGAATCAGTATTAGAGGGGAAAAAGATGTCGAGCAAGGACCCTGACACCGTGCCAAGTAAGGACAGTGATACCGTGCATAATCTGCCAAGACTATGCGTACAATGAGGTTTACCCGTGCAACCCATGTGTGACATTAAAATGTCAGAAGAAGACATGTTATTGTTTAATAAAAAGGTTGTTGGAAAAAGCACTGTGACAGAAAAACTCTAACAGGAAAAAATAATTCATCTGAGTACATGCACACCTTGGGAAAGTGTTGAGAAACACCGTTCCATGTGACCTAAAGTTGAGAGTCAACTCCCTGGGTGGATATTACTTATCTTGCTTGTGTAGCTTCCCAGAAAACAGGATATCGAAAAGGGAGGGGGGTTCAGTGTGCAGACTTTGGGAACCCCGCTTCCCAGAACATGGTCAAATTCCCAGAAACATAGAGTACGTGACAAAAAGACAGTCATGTACAGGGGGCTGATCACGAAAACAAAAGTAGTTAAGGGTTTAGAATATCAAGGGGAGGGCCCAGTGTGCTCTAAGACGGGCAAATAATGGCCAGCCCTAACTGGGAAAAAGGGTTAACAAACATCCAATGACGCACGCTGTAGTTCTAAGGACTGTAAAAAAGACGTGTATGTTAGAAAAGTTAGTTGCTCTCGAGACCAACATTTTGAATAGGGCCCCCAAAAGGCTAGAAATGGCCCTGCTTGCTTCATACTAGTAACTAGTGACTGTCTAGCTACCAGTCAGATTACATTGTGTATGTTTCTAAACTGGTTCATTTGTTCCACTGTGTAGAGAGGTCTACAAATTCCTCCTACAAAAGTTGAATAGGCTATTGTAACAATTAAAATTTGAAATGAGAAAAAACATCTAGATGAATGAACATTAAGTATTGAAGATATGAGTAGCTCATTCTCTGCTCTGCTCGACGGGCTCTACTCCTCCACCACCAGACGGCAGCCTCACTCGTGCCCGACATGCACACATAGAGCGCGACCGGGTAAGCAGACATTAATGCGCATGTTCCACCGGCCGGACAACGCAGAAGCAAACCAGGAAGAGAAAATGTTTTTTGGCGTATGCGCTGGGTGGCGTTTTTGTTATACCATCTCCAGTTCTTCTATATAACCTTGATGTGTCTCCTATCTGTTTCCATGTTGTGGCTGCAGCTGAGCGGTGCCGGTGTCCTTGTGGTCCTCCACTCTTACAACGATGCGGACCGAGCTGCTTGATTGATGCCCCACACCAGATCTGGATATTTCACCCAAGCGTCCTTATTGTGTCAATTATTGTTTTCATAAGGTGGGCATTGTGAAGCCCTTTGAGACAGTAACCAAGATTAAGGGCTATACAAATGAACTTGACTTTTCTTGAATTTCACATAACATTTTACACTGTGTAAGTATTTATCAATAATATGTATTTTGGATCCTGTTTGGATTGCTTTATCATTAATTTGTCATGCAGATTAGGTTTCAAAGAACATTGTTTCCTTCGCAAATGAGACTACAGCCATCAGAGACATGTGTTATACATGATGCATCATGATTTTGAGCGGGGAGGTTTGCAAGGACCCTTACCTGAGGTCGATCTCAGCAGTGGCAGCGTGAAGAGGCAGTCGTCCATTCTTATCAGGGATGTTCTGCTTGGCTCCATTTCGCAATAAACACACACAGCCTTCCAGCCAGCCCTTTAAAAACACAAACCGTAAAACAGACTGGAGAGGACACCTGTGATCTCACTGTGTACTTGTGAAGCAGAAACCAAGGATGTGTTAACTAGCATTACAATAATTAGCATGCACAATGAACTAAATTGGCTGCCTTGGATACACAGAATGTTTCCATAGCCAGAACAAATGCACAGAATCATCACAAATGTTTTTTTCAATAAGGTGTCCTTTCCTTGCTAACTAGTGTTTAGTTTGAAGCTTGTTACAATCAGAATAGTTATTTCACACCTTCCCCTGCCATTGAATATGGGATAACAAGTTTAGAGGATGTGTTTCATATGTATTTGAATGAGGGCATATACCAATATGAATATTAAAACCTGCAAAAATTGCTTAGTTATGCATTTTTGCAAGTCATTAAAATTTATTTGGATATCATTTTACAAGACACAAGTGAAAAAGTATTGTTTGTGGTGGTTGTATCTCTTGTGGGTTACTAATATTAAAGTCCAATAAAAAATTCCATACTCCTTAGCCTTGGCAACTTGTGAGAGCAAGCGTGATTTGTGTTGCTGGGCGTGTTGTATGGTTGCGGTGTAAAAGCTGTAGACTATATGAGGGGGGTTTGTTTGATTTAGAGATCAGGCCTTTGGTGGTTTGAGGACTGCTGTCCGTGGTGCTGTCCAAGGGTTACTGTTTGTGGTATGTGAGGTGGCACAGTGGACCTCTCAGTAGTGTTATTTTTGCAATTGTTTGCTCTGTGATAGATGTGCCTGCCAATTTGTATATGATGGAGAAGGTGGTTGCGTATGTGTGTGCATGTGGGGAAGGGCCAAACAAATACATTTGCATGAAAAATGTCTAAAAGCGATTCACTTACTAAAATAAATAATGACTTTCATGAATGGTAGGCTAAGCAACTCTATGTGACAGCACTGTTGCTGTTGTTGCTGCTGGAGAAAGTTTGCCTTGTTCCACGGTTTCAAACCTTGTCTTCAAATTCTAGTTTAATTAAGTATTCAGAGAATTTAGTGTGTAATATGCCAAACACTTTAGTGTGCCAAGCTTTCTGCAGTACCTATGCGCCATCTACTGGATGAAAATAGGCAGTGAAAATAGGTCAGTGAAAGCATATGCCTATGGCAACATTTTAAGTCCACAGAATGCATTTGCATCCAATCGTCGAAATTGATTTGGTACCGGACGAAATCAACAAAATGGATTTGGTACCGGACGAAATCAACAAAATGGATTTGGTGCCGGACAAAATGGCACAAAATGGACGAAATCCACAGGGTAACATTAGGGGCCCATATGCATTTTGTGGACGAAATCAAACAAGGTGTTTCTGGATTTTGTGTGATGAAAATGAATTTCGTGGACGAAAGTTGACATTCCAATTCAGTTGGCGTTCCAATTCATCCCAAAGGTGTTCGATGGGGTTTAGGCCAGGGCTCTGTGCAGGCCAGTCAAGAAAAAGGCCTTCCCCAAACTGTTGCCACAAAGTTGGAAGCGCTGAATCATCTAGAATGCCATTGTCTGCTGTAGCATTAGGATTTCCCTTCACTAGAATTAAGGGGCCTAGCCTGAACCATGATAAACAGCCCCAGACCATTATTCCATTAGTGGAAAATTATATATATTAGAAGGGGTGTTCGGAAACCTTTGGCCATTTAGTGTATTGGACATTTTATGAATACAGCCATGATGGTGGTGCCAGCTGTGGTTGATACAATTCTGACTGCAAATCCTGTATTTGAAGAGTTCCACACTAGAATGGAGAGTCACTCACCAGGTATGTTGCCAGGGATAATGATGTCCTACCACAGGCATCCTGAGTGTTGATGGATGCTCCCATCTTCAGCAGCAGTTTGACAGTATCCACCTGCCTGCCAGACACTGCATGCATCAGAGGTGTAGAGCCTGAAACCATGTGCAGGAAAAACACTTTAACGTTTCCATACATTCCACAAGGGTATAATAGAGTGATTCCAGTTTAATCTTTCAGGACATATAGGTTAAATGAGAATTTTTTAAATCTTTGTATGATAAACATTAATCTACTGGATTCATAAAGGGGTTTTTCATCAGGTATTTATTAAAATATGAGTAATTATCTACACATATGGCCTCGTCTCCATACCACAAGGGGGGCTATTCTCTTTTTTCTTGAATTAATGTCTGGCCCTGACAGCTCAGTCTATAGAGCATGAGACTCTCAGTCTCAGGGTTGTGGGTTCAATCCCCACATAGTGTCACCTGTCGTTTTCGATTAAAATGTCTGCTAAATGACTGTAATGTAATTAAAAATATGATTAGATGTACTGTAATATACAAAATAATGCTCTGATTTGCAAGGCAAGCCTTATTCGAGAATACAATAGAACTCATACAAATCAAAATGTTTAGATCTTTGAGAAATGCTTGTATGAAATTTGAAGTATATCTGAATATCTTGATCGTACACCATTTGAGAAGGTTTTCTTATTTCATTCAAATATTAAGCATACGTGTGTTAATATTCAAATATTAACACACGCTCCTAATACACAGTGTGAATTGAATTGGTATTTTAACAACTAATACCAGATATTGACTAAATGAATATGGTCCTCCACGCGTTACTGTCACTACTGCTAGTGCTTTAACTTTGACAAAGGACTTCCTTTGAAAAAGATTTTTGAATTATTAATTAAATCATGTATAAATTAAATCATTATTAATGAAAGATTTAAAACTAAAATTGTGGATTCTTGTTTGAGAAAGAACATTTGATTAAAGGTTTGTATTATTTTTTTGATAAATGATGAAACAGTGAGTTGAGTTGAGTTCCTGGTAGTGGACACCACTGTACATTATATAATTTCAGCAATTATCATCTATAGCCTTTATCAATATTTCAAACATGTTTTTGAGCAATCAAAAATCCTTATTTTCCAAATTCAGATCAGCCAGTCATGAGACCCTCAACCCCTAACACCAAATGACACTCTCTTACATCACTGAGTGATGCTTGCTTGTTCAGTGTTACAGTCTTGCTTTTGTGCATAAGCTTTGCAACTGCAGTGGCTAACCTATGCATGACCAAATATAATTTTTTGCTGGCAAATATTTTAGTTACAACTAGATTGAGCTGGGAAAGCAGTTTTGCGTATCAGGTGTGGAATTCATTACGTTTGGCCAATACTAAAAAAACTTTTTGGCTAACAGGCTACTTTGTTACGATACTGAAAGACAGCTAACCTCCCGGAGCCTAGCAATAGAGTGGATCTATTCTTCTTGACAATGCATTGGGTGAATGATGTAGTTATCCTGATTATTCCAGGACTGTAGTAATATAAACTACAGCAACAGTTGATACTGCACACCTAGCTAGGGGACTGTACAGTAGAGGTCTGCATAGGTGTAAGCCCGAACCCGCCTGTATATGTCAAATTAAGGCCCTACCTAAAACAGATTTAAGACCCGAACCCGATATGAACCAGACATCTGCGTCGAATGCGGCAGCATAATTCTATATTGTCTCTCTCTATTTCCCTTGTACCTTATGTGGCTTAGCTTACATAGACTACACACATACAACTTGAGGGAGAGAGAAGAGAGAGCGCACGCAACAGACAGGGAATTAAATTATAATTATTATAATTATAATAGTTTATATAATATATAACATTAATAATAATAATTTTGGCTAATCGCAAGTTTATCATCAAAGAATACACACATCAGTACATCAGTTTATCAGTTTGTCAGCCCCAGCCTTGCCCAAGTCAGAGACATAAAAAGATGCCCGAGCCAACTCAACCTGACATTCTTTGCAGACCCCTACTGTAAAGTATCTTGTTTCAAGTAACTGTAAAGAGATACAATTATCTATATTTAAAATTACTGTATTCCCATTACATACTGTTGTTACTCCACAACATTGTTTCTAAACCTAAACATCGCCCATTCATCTCCTTGTTGCCAACTGACAGACATTTACTTTACCTTCACCGTCGCAGCACTCCAAAATGGATGGATCTTCCCTTATTATCGCTGTTAATGTGTTGACATCCCCATTAGCAGCTGCTTGAAAAACAACATTCAGATCCACCTCATCAACAGAGTCTGAAAAGACAGAAACAAGAGATGGATGGGCATACAGTAATACCTTACATACAGTAATACTTATTTACTGAAGTGGCCATGTTATACTCAAACTAGAGTAGATTTGTAGAATTAAATGATTGTTTTATACTATGTTGGCCTAAATTGCCATACTGCATTTTGTTTACCTAGGAAGAATATTGACTCTTTTAAGTATGGATTGTTTAATTGTAAAATCCATAATATTTAATGTTAATTGGTAGCACTAGCTTAATGAAGCTCAATGAATATATGAATGGATTACTGACTGTGTGTGTGTGTGTGTGTGTGTGTGTTGGGGGTCGGGAGTATCAAGATGACACCACCACCCATTTCAGCAGCACCTATAATAACATATGTGTTTCCATGAATGGGGATGTTGTAGGCCAACCTAAAGCCTTTGATACACATCTCATCTTACAAACAGTCTACAGTCAGTGTATAACATCGCCACACAAGAAAAAAACACAAGACGAGCATTGCTGCATCATTACATCCCAGCCAACGGAGGCACAGAGAGTTGCCATGGCAACAGAAGGCAGCTAGCTATATCACAACCTCACCCCACCCGTCACCATCTTCGTCTCTCTCTCTCTCTCTCTCTCTCTCCATCCACATCCCTCTGTCCTCTTCTAAATCATATGGGGATTTGTTACCTTTGTGTTGGTCGAACACTGACGAGGTGTTGAACTCCATGGTCAGTCGAGCAGCTGGGGCTTCACTTGGAGCCAAGTAACCAGATGACGGCAAGACAGACCTGCCTTGGCCTAAAACAATTTTACTCCTTCTCACAGTGAAGACATGGCTTATTTATCCTTACATCATCTCCCCCTCCTCCTCCTGCTCCTCAGCTGCCTTTTCTTCTTCTGCTTTTAAGAGGCTTGCATGCCTAAGTTGGATACTCCTCCATTTTCCTCAGCACAGCGGAGGAGGAGAGGGAGGGAGATACCAGAAGGAGAGTGATTGGTGGCTGTAAATCAGATTGTTGTGATGGAGACTCCCCTCTGGTTGTCTCTTCTTGCTTTCCAGCTGAGGATGGATGAAAGGATAAAGGAGAGGAGGGATTGACAGACAGCAGGCAGCAGCACTAGTTCACTTCACTTCCTACTGCATATGAATGGAAAGAGCCTCCACAATGAGCATGTGCAAGAGAGAGAGAGAGAGAGAGAGAGACAGACAGAGAGCGAGAGAGAGAGCAAGAGAGAGACAGAGAGAGCGAGAGAGGCTGTTGCTATGTAAATAAAATGTGTTCTCATTCAACTTGCCCCGGTTTAAGCACACAAAGCCACACACATTCAGTTCAATGGCCCAATGCACCACCACAGACAGTCACCATATTCCCAGTATGCACCATTGGGTGCATACCCCAAAACAAGTCAACCTGGCTGTGATTGATGAGAATGAGTAACTCCAGCATGCTAATCAATACATACTGCAAATGTACAAGAGCGCTCTTACAGATGTCAATGTAATAACATATAATACAAATAACATGTAATACAATTCTAGATGTATTGATAGGATAAAAAATCCTGGCAAGAAAATTAAAGCGATTCTGAAAAGAAGATTTATTCCTAATGTCTTACTATTACTTAAATGACTGAGTAAAGTGGGTGATTACTTTTACAAACTAGATTTTTTGATTATTGTAATTCTTTTACTGTTTTATCCTTGTACTTGGCCACCAGGAGCTGTAGTGATGCACTAAACAACCAGCACTGTCTCTCTGCTGTCAAACCAATGGTATAAAAATATCTTGAGAGGGTTGAGTTTTATTTTTATTATTATTCCGTATTATTCCTATCACAGCCCATAGAACCTTTTAGCCTAGTTGTTATTTTTCTCATTTTATCTAGTTCTTCTATTTTCTATTGTTAAGTGCCTTGGGTACCATGAAAGGCACTCTTAAAGTTAAAGTTATAAAGTTATTATTATTATTATAGAACCAATTGGTAGCTTTGTCTGAAACTTACCCAGTGATAGAGGACTAGCGCCACCATCAGGCCAAACGTATAAAAAATGTTTTTTTTCTCTAATCCTCCTAGACCATTCAACTGATTCTCATTAAACGTGCTGTGGGTCTCCTACGGACCAAGTCCTTTACAGGTATTACTTTTGTAATTGATCGGTAAAACCGTCACTGACCACCACATGCAACAGAGTTTTGGTAAACAGGAAAGTGATGTGGAAGTGATGTGTTACCCATCAATGCTTTGTCTTTGTCAAACTTCACAAACTTGTTTGCCCCAATCAAAAGTGGCCTGTGAAGTCTAGTCATTTGCCCACATGGTGGTGCTACAGTAAAAACATTAACTAACCCCTCAATGGCTTGTCTGAACATGATAAAATTTGGGAACTGTTGTGGCTTTGTGATATAATAGCTATTATCAATGTGAAAGTGATACAAAACAATATCACCGCCATGTTGTTTTGATTGAAAACCCTGTTTATTTCTACTCCTCCTAGGCCGTTCACTTTCTTAAAACCTGTTGTGTGGCATCTAGAATGCAAAATCTTTAAATGTATGACACAGGAAGTCGGTAGTCCAAACCGTTAGTTCCAGGGAAGGGAAATCTTAATGCTACAGCATACAATGACATTCTAGATGATTCTGTGCTTCCAACTTTGTGGAAAATAGTTTAGGGAAGGCCTTCCCTAAACTGTTTTCCACAGTTTAGGGAACTGCATGACAATGCCCCCGTGCAAAATCAAAATCAAATCATTTTTATTTGTATAGCCCTTAATCACCGTTACAGTCTCTAAGGGCTTCACAGTGCCCAACATCCCCCAGCCTTAAACCCTCACAGAGGACAAGGAAAAACTCCCAAAAAACCTTTTCGGAAAAATGGAAGAAATCTTGGGAGGGGCTACTCAGAGAGGGATCCCCCTACCAGGACAGTTGGGCGTGCAATAGATGCCGAGTTTGGGCAAGCAGTGTATACACAGTTCATAAAAGTTTATTATGGTGGGACATCCAGATCTGATATGAAGGGGTAGAACCCTATTGTTTTTCCCCTCGGTTTATTAGTGTGCTTGCTTCAGCAAGCAACACTTATGTTCTTGTACTTACTTATTATTATTTATTATTATTATTATTATTATTATTATTAATAATAATAATAATAATAATAATAATAATAATAAAAGGTTGGATTACTACCACAAAATTTTCTGTGGATCATTATTGGACCAAGCTTATCAAAAGTTATATAAAGCGTGCTGATACCTTATTTTGATTTCAAGATATTGACCAATGAACTTCAAAAGGGCGTGGCTCAGCACATAAATACACCAAAGTCAACAACCGTTGGGCCAATCATCACCAAACTTGCAGGTGATGTCAACATAAGTACCTGAAACATACCCTGAAAGTTTCATTCAAATCGACCACTAGGGGGCGCTACAAATGCAAGAAAATGGGCGTGGCGGAAATTTGGCCATAAATCAATGACAGTTTGACCAAACAACACCAAACTTGGACATTTTTAATTAAGCTGTTGAAACATGTCCACAAAAATGTTTTTGAACTGAACTTTGTTTTTTGAGAATGGAAGCCTCTGTCTTAGTGGCCTTTCTTACTTAAATGTAACCCAGGTCACAAAGAGTTAACAACACGGAAGTGCCTTAGCCAATCAGAACGCAGGTCCGTAGCACCATAGGCAGGCTAGACTGCATCAGCGAGTCAGACGCTGTGTGACACTGTTGGGAGAGGACCTGCGGCTGAACGGTAAAAATGTAACTCAGATAACAGTAAAACAGTAAAAAAAAAAACACAAGGTCACAAGGTAGGAGCTGCAATCACTTTTTGGCAAGTGGAAAACTGTGTTTTATGGGTTGTAGGCCTATTGCCGCTTTAAAGATATGTGGTAAAGTGGTAAAAGAACTGGATTGGTTATAATCTAGGGCACAGAGCAGGTAAAATAATGTACAGTCATAAGGATAATTGCAAAATCATTTCTTTATTTTATATATAACCCATCCGTAAATACGTTAATTACAGTCTAGTTTAGAAATATAAACAAGGATATTAAACATACCAAACACATAGACATCGGAAACAATACTATAACGTTAGTATTCCCTATAATCACGTAAATATCATGCCTAATTATGCTATAAAATGGAAACACTTCTTTGGCCACAATTGTGATTATTCGATTACAAGAAACGTTAAACTTTCACAAAGACATAGCTTTGCTATTACCACGGACATAAAGTTATGTGTATTTGCACGTTATGACTGATTAAAATAAAAGCACCTGTAGACGTATATAAACTGGGCAATGCAGCTTTAACAGGCTGCGCGCGCTCCCGCGGACGTTGATCACTTTCTGGCGAAAATCACTTTTTGGCACGACACCGGCAAAGAGAGCGGGCAGCTATGTGTGGGGTCCGACGTGCATGACGTATTTGTAGTCATCATCCAATAGCGTGCTTGGAAAAGTGCCTGTTTTTTTCTTTTTAAAGCAACTTTATTAGCAGATCCCGCTTCTTAACAATGATTACAAACTGCTAACACACATTTTCAAATCGTCTTAAAGAAGGGATTAAACTCACATATTCCCTGAAACTTCAGGCTTCCACAAAAACAGCTAGAGGAGAAAATTGACACAAGTCAACAGTCTCCCGACTTCGTTATTCAGCTTGATAAAACACAAAAATGTCAATATTTTAGTAGTCCACACTGTCATCCTTACTTTTTTTAATGTGAGAACTTACATCTTCTGTCATAACATTACTGATGTCCTCAAAATGTTCTTTGTGAGTTTTCACATAATATATCTGATTTCACAAATTTGAGGTCTATTGTATTGCTTGGGAACTCCACCTGTCAATCTTTTGTCAAAATGATGGGCATAACGTCATAAAAACGAGCCACCCACTAGACTACTCTTGTACCCATCCATGTTTGCTAGCAAACATCACATGTATAAAAGAAATGGAGTGCTGCATACATGTAGTTGAGAAAGATGGACCCATCATTCCTTTTACACACACAGGATGGGGAAAATGTATTAATTCAGTGTCTCTATGGAAAAATTTTGAAACTAGAGTCTTGTAGCTGAAGAGGCAGTGCAAAGATTCAAATTGGAAACCCAGGAACCTGCTGCTATACCAGCTAACACTGGCTATCACAGGGACTGCTACAGCCAACATCACAAAGATAAAACGAACCCAGAAGAGAAGAGAAAAGGCAGTTTTAATTCAAAAAGAGACAGAAGGTTGGTATCATAAACATGCAATGAATATCGTGTGAATGTGGATCTTGAACTTC
>CABFOQ010045281.1:0-20231 GCA_900660455.1 Gephyroberyx darwinii | reverse complement strand
CCGGGGATTGAACCAACAACCCTTCGGTGATGGGTCGGCCTCTCTAACCACTAGGCCAACCTGCCGCCCCGAAGAAGAGGCGTTGGTGGGCCATCCTCGCTGTAGTGTCCGTGTGGTGAGTCCAGGTGAGGTCGTCGGATATGTGAACACCAAGGAACTTGAAGTGGCGGACTCTCTCCACTTCAGCTCCATTGATGTCGATGGGGGAGTGTCTGTGTGGCCCCTCCTGCAGCTTCCTGTGGTCCACTATCAGCTCCTTGGTCTATATTCTTCTCGAAACTTCTCGAAATCCGTCCAATCAGGCCAGTTTGCAGCATTTGAACTGAAAGCCTCCACTTAGCAGGTTTAATTAGAGGCGCATTAGGACATCATGAAGAACACTATTCTCATCCTGAGCCAAAATATATTGGAAAACAAAATCTTAAAAAGTGAATAATATGGCCCCTTTAAATGTAATATCATGCTCACTGCTCAATGTTTCAAAAAATGCAAGTCATCCTGTTTTTGTTTGTGATGCTCTGTTGAATCCCAAAGGAGAAATTCTCTTGTCCCCCTCCACAGGGAGGTCAGGGTCAGCTACAACAGCCACCCTGGAGCTGGTAGAGATTCAGTGTCTTGCTTGAATAGGTGTCACATTTATAGAAATGTGCATATCTTCTTTTACAACTGAACTTAACAAGTAATAAAAAACCGAGCATTTCCTAATCTCTGCCAGAATCATCCTCATGGAACATGCCACAGTGGGTGGTAAAGTGCAAAATCTGCAGAGGCTGACATTTTGGTTTCTTCACCATAGCATGACCACATTCAACACCTCACATCAGAGCAACCATGTTGGAGCCAATTAATCACATGATGCAACCATCTGATACCCGGTTCCTCAAAGACCTGACATGATCTTTGAGAGTTACTTTATGCTTGTGTGATGAAGAATGTTTTGGGCTTTAATATTGAAATAGGTAGAAAGTACAGAACAGCTTTGCCAGATGGCATGTCAAATCTGTCATGCTCAATATCTCAGAACTGCACTCAGGCCCAGACAGAACCTGGTAATTCCAAGTTCACGTTTTGCTGCTTGGTGACTCTCTAGTAAACTTGTAATGTGTCCTACATCTGACAGGAGACAGTCAGCTCATCTGCTCCATTAAAAAAAACACAAAAGTTCAATTTCATACATTCATTAATTAATTTTCTATCCCAGCATACACTGGGTGGATGGCAGGGAGGCACCCTGGACGGGTCGCAAGTCCACCACAGGGCAAAAAGTTGCATTTATTTTTTATTATTTATTTATTTATTTAACTTCATGAAGAAGCAAGACACACTCCAACTTCTGAGTGTCCGGTCAACTGTGCTAGCACTGAGCAGGAGAATGTACTCTCAGTTCATTTACCTGGTTCGATGAGGCTTAGTAATGAACTATCAGCAGTGTCGAGGCTCGGAGAGACTGTCCAGAATGTAAAGCCTGTAGCCTGTGTCCCTCTGTTGGCTCTGCGTGTGAATTGGAGTGGGTCCATTCCATCACTCAGCATATCTGCAAGCTGCTTTTATGCAGACAACCTTCCCTCTGATGCAAAGGACTGATGTCAAAGCAATGAGAGGGACAATGTGCCTTCTGGGGATCTCCTCCAAGGAGCTAGCATGGGCTTCTTCCTTTAAACTCTGAGGTTGGCTGTGGGGGTCACGGCGCTAAAACACTGTGTCCTGCTTTGTAAGTGATTCTAAAAGCAATTGCAGGCAGAGTGAGCAAAATCCAATGTCAGATATTCTGCAGCAGCAAAGCATTATCAACTGCACTGAGCGCGGCTTTGGAGAGGTCAGTATATACTGTAGGGCAGCACAGGGCTGCTTTCAGAGAGTGACTCCACAATGTCACATATAACGAAGGATGCAGGAAGTGCAGATAGGGCAGAATGATCCTCCTCTCAAAATTGCATCATGTGATATTCATTTTTTTTGTGTTCAGCGGAATTCAATCGAAATTAAATTAAATTGGCACTTTTTCAAAAAAAAAAAAAATCCAGTGCAATCCAAACTAAGGTTTACTTTATATAAATACGCTTCCTGAATTGGATTATGACAAACTCACTCAGTCACTCAATAATGCTTACCTGGCAAAGCATCCTGAATTGGCTCCGCTCCATATTGTGATCCTGGGGACGAGTTTAGATTCAGGATGGGTTACCAGGCAGGAATTTTGCCAGAAACCAAGATGATTAAGGGTGGTAACAAATGCCTTGGCAAGTTTCAGCTAGAAGCAGCTTAAAACACCAGAGAATGTGAATAAAATGTATCTGCCTGACTGCACAGGAGCCAGCAACGGAGTTTGTTGTTTTGAAATCTGACTAAACTCATATGCACTATAATTCCTCAGTAATCAATATAATCAGTGATTCAGCAAAATTTACAGAGTTGAACTTTGCACCCAGGTGCCATTTAATCATGCGGATGCTTTGCAAAGCACTCGCTGCATTCAGATGGTCTTTGCATTAGAGCGATACAGGTGGGCGCACATTCAAAGGTCCTTTGTCTTTGTGGGTGTGACAGGCTCAGTATTGAAGTTCTCAGTCAGGGCAAGACAATTATAATCAAAGTATATGAAGAATGAAAGAGAGTGACACACGGGGCAAACAATCAGTCACAGCCATGAAGGAAAGATGAGAGAGCATGGGTAAGAATAAGGAAGCGGCTTCCAAAATGGGGTCTGGGGACCTCCTGGGGTCCTTAGAGGGGGTTTCAGGCGGTCCTCCAGCAAAATTAGGAATAATTTAATTTTGCTTTTATTGACTTTGAATACAGGAAAGTGTGAGAATGATAGGAAACACACTCACTCTGCGTTGTTATCACCCAAACGACAGTATTAACAGTTGTCTGGAATTTCTGGAATAAATCATATTAAACCAAAAAAAAACTGATGGAGGAAATGTTAAATGGGTCTGCAGCCTAATGTGAATCTATTTGGGGGTACGGTTGGGATCCTTTATCATAAAGCGTGATGGACATAAGAGGGTAATCCACAAGAAACAGATGAAGATTTTATTTTTCCTTGGATTTTCCGTTGGTGAAGTTTGAGTTTCTGTAGGTGGCACTCTTTTTGTCTGTCCAGCCATGGGGGGTATCGCTGCTCATGCTAACTACCCAGTTCTTCTTCTATTTATTCCAAACAAACCAGAAATATAAAATGCATCACTTCTTGTGCACCAGAGGATTTTTCCCAGTTAAGACCTACCAGGCACCGGGTGTTTAGAACAGCAAATGCAAAATTAACTGGCTAGAGGTTGAATCACTATTGCGTTATATCAATCAATAGCAATATAGATATTGATTTATATGATTATTATTTGAAAGGTTCTTGAAAATGCATCAGAATGAGGCTCTCTAGAGTCTCTTAGGTAAACTATGAAAGGAACAGGAAGAGCTACAGAGGTGATGCATTGCATACTGAAACTCTGTAATGAAGAATCACTATAGTATCCAATAGGGACTTATAGTGTGTCTGTGCACTCAATAGAGTTTATAATGACCTTATAGTACTTTATGGTAGCCTATTTCCCCCTCTGGTATCACTGTAATATTCCCATATATAGGGAATTACAGTGTGTCTGTGTCTACTGTTAGTTTTACCTTATTGTACTTGGGATTTCTCTTTAAATTGCCTTTGGTGTCGCTGTAATATTCCTACAGGGACTTACAGTTGTCCTATGGTACTCAACAGTGAGTTTATAGTGACCTTATCATACTTTCTGGTAGTTGTTTTTATCTTCTATATGGCATTATTATAGGATTTTCTAGTTTTGCTGTGATATTTATATATCCTTCTAAAATTAATGATAGGTTTTCTTTATTGTAAGGGTTGTTTGATTGCATTGCTGACTATTATTGATCATTTTACTACTTGGAGGATAAACTCATCTAAATAACCCAATCTTTAATCTGAGAAATAGTTAAGTAATTAGTTAAGTAACTAACTTAAGTAACTAAGTAACTATAGTTATGTAAATCTGCATGAGGTAAATCTATACAACATCATAATTAGTAGGCTAGCATCAAACTGCCTTGATCAAATATATAGTATATAGTTATATGAAGATCGGGTATTTTAAGGGGTAAAAGCAAAAATGAATGCTTTCTGGTGATTTCAGCGGTTGTTTGCCTTATGATTCATCATGCCTGGAGGTTAGTTTACCCACCCTGTGAATTACCACTACATCACGGTGTACTCCCTCCGGTAACACCTACACCCTTCTCACGCAAGGGAGGTGAAGAAGTGGGATCCCAGCGGAGCAACTTCGCCGCTGCGCCTCTGCGCCCTTTCATCCGCACACACCGGCAGCAGACACCGGGTCGTCTGCAAACCAACCAGGGGTTTCAATACAGGATTAAATTCATTGAACTATCCCGCATATTGCTGAGACGCCGCGGAGGAGCGCTTATTTTATTTGAAACAAGGGGGAAAGTGAACTGGCTTCTCTCGCCCCCCTTTTCCATTCGTGGATTAATTTCTCCATTCGTGGATCTAAACCGGACAGAGTCCAGAGGTAGGTGCTGGGTAAGGTAAAATATACTAATCCCCAGCCAGGGAAACCCACCTAAACTCACTTAACCCATCTTTATATTCGCAGGATAGATTTTATTAAATTAATGGAAACTGGCAATGTGTACTACGTCTGACAGAAGACCCTATGAAGTAGTATCAGATTGATGTCGCTAAATTATATATAATGATGGGGTCTTTCAAGGACAAAGCATCAATTTATCACTGATATTCCTATAATTTCCTATAGGGACTTATAGTATCTCTATGATACTCAATTTCACTCACTTTTTTAATCTCCTATGGTATCACTATGATACGCCTATAATATTCTTATAGAGTCTTATAATGTCTCTGTAGTACTCAACAATGGGTTTATAGTGGCTGTATAGTACTTTGTGGTATTTGTATCTTCTATGGTATTCCCATAGGGACTTTTAGTTCTGTTGAGACACTGTTCAAAGTTCATCTAATGCATATTGATCAGTGTCTCATATTGTTTAATACCTAATATTTAATTTAAGCTTATATAGATATATAAATATGTGTGTGTGTGTGTATGTATGTATATAGCTGTACTTGGACCCATACCGTAGAAACATGCCATTATTATAATCTTGAACTTTACTGGCCCAAGTCTCCAAGGAGGATGGAGTCTGAATAAAAATCAGAATTCAGAATGTATGACCTTAGGAGCACTATGAATAATTTGAATTATTTCCCTCATCATAGCATATACTAACAATGGTGTAACACTTCAGCTTTCTTTCACCCACGGTATTGAGAGAATATATTGTCAATGTCCTTGTGTTGCACCGGAGACCACACTTCTTTAACAAGCGCTTTTAACAAGTAGGTGTCACATTTATGAAGGACCAGGCTCCTAAAGAAAGACACAAAATGTAAAAGAAGCAATGTCGAATTAACTTGAACTTCCTGGAAAGGCCTGACAGTTATTGCAACTTACATCTCTCTCTCCATCTGTCTGTCTGTCAAACACATAGGTTGCTTCCCATCATGAAAGAAGATATGCCCTACCTCCCTGTTCTAAAATGCCCTTCCTCTTATTCTTCACTGGATTACCTCAGCTGTATTCTTTACAGCTATACTTTGAACATCTTATTCAGTTAATATGCAAACCTTTGGCCACTTACTCCATTTATGTTGGATGAGTGCTTGGCTGTCCACTGTCTAGATAAATGACGAATGATCATTTTCTAGGTCTGCGGATGTGAACAATGAAAACTTGCCTGAAAATGAAACTTTAGCCATTACTGCCCAGACTAATGGGGGCCTATCAAAGGCACAGGCCATCCATAAAACCTCCTTCCTGTTCTCTTTCCTTTGCTGGAACATTGTGGTTTCTATCGATGACGATGGCTGCAGTGTCTGCTTGCCCTAACAGCTGCCACTGTACAGAGAGGAGCGGCGTGGTAGTGCAGTGCACTTGGCGCAACCTGGAAAACATCCCGCCGGATTTGCCCAAGGACACTGTGGTTCTCCTCCTCTCATCGAACCGGATCAGACACGTCCCAAGGCAGGCCTTCAAAAACCTCCACCGCCTCAGGGAGCTGGATTTATCTCATAATGCCATCGAGAGCGTGGAGGCCGGTGCCTTTCAAGGAATGTCGGAGGAGCTGCGGACCCTGGACCTTTCCAACAACCACCTCAGTAGCCTGTCCAAGGACACCTTCGACAAGCTCCACGCCCGCATCCGCCTGTCCAACAACCCCTGGCACTGCGAGTGCTCCTTGCAAGAGATGCTGAGGGAGCTGAGGCTGGACCCTGAGACGGTGAACGATGTGAGTTGCTATACATCGGTGCAGGAGGAGTACGTGGGCCAACCGGTGATCCAGGTCCTGGACTCTGGAATCAACTTTTGCAATTTCCATGAGAAGTCGACAGACGTGGCCATGTTTGTGGCCATGTTCTGCTGGTTCTCAATGGTGATAGCGTACATCATTTACTACATCAGACACAACCAGGAGGATGCCGGGAGGCACATGGAGTACCTCAAGTCCCTGCCCAGCGCTTCCCACATCAGCAAAGACTATGACACAGCTAGTAGTGTGTTCTAGCGTGTGTACGTTTGTGTGAAAAGATGAAAGTATACCAATGAAAAATTCATCAGCATACAAGGTGCAATGATGAATGAGAGCTTTGTAGTCATTGAAAAACCTCAGTGCTCCATAATACACATTGTCCAAGGCACCAAGAAATTAGGAGGAGGCACAAGAATATAAAGCACCGGCATAAAATTCTCTTCAGTCTCTTTTTAGCTGCAAAAGGAAAATCTTGACATTTTATCTTAAAATAAATCATAATCACACCTTCAAGTTCTTCAAAAGGTGCTGAATATGTGGTATGAAGGAAAGACTTAAGGAAAGGTCATTATGCCCATTTTTCATGGTAATGTAATGTATAATGTATAAAGCATCTTGAAGAGGAACTTGAGGAACTTTGTGAGTGATTGAGTGTTTTGAGTGGGAAATTGCCAACAAAGTGAGGTCATCCTGAGAACCTCTTTTTGTGTTCAACGAAATGATGAAAAATAGCAGATGAAAAATGAGTGCTCCCGACAGCTTCAGCAAGTCATACTGGTGGAGAGTGCTATAATGGATTTCAAACATAAACAAAGCATCAGAAGCAAATAGCTAATGAATTAAAGATCACAGTAAAAATCCTTCTTGGAGAATCAAGTTCATCCAAAGCAAATGCACCCTCAAGTTTAGTGGATGTTTCGCTCCTTATTTCAAAACTTTTCTATTCATAATCCATAAAGGATCTATGCCAGTGGAAGAGTTTACTTTTTATTGTCATCTCAGTTATTGTCTTGCTTCAAAAAGTGAATAACTGTCAAACTGGGTGTTTGAAAATAACCGACTCTTGTCTCAGAAAACTTTAATATCCCCAAATAAATGAGTCTGTCCCGACACTTTGTTTTGATTTATCAAGTTCAAAATACTGAAAACTACTTGTGTGTGTAGAGCTACAAATGAAATCCCTACATTAGGAGGAAGCTTTATGAAATGAAACAGATCTGACATCAGCTGCTCATGTTTAACACTATTGGTGACTACACTGAACATGAACAGCAATTATTGTAATGCAAAAATGAAATGAGAAAAACGTCACACTTTGGCGGCTCCAAGTGGCAGCTAGGGATAACTGTGTGGGTTTTTGAAAGTTGGAAGGACTTTATTACCCATATATAATTTAACGTGATGTTTTTTCCAGTAGGTTCAACCATTGTTGGCGATTCCAGCTTTCTGTGGAAGTAGCTGCTATTTAGGACACCGTTTTGTATTTCACTCTTTAAGATATGATTCATTCATTGATTCATTCCTTTACACTGAGATTTCCTGTTAGTGTACATATCCAACACATTCATTTGGGAAAATAAGGGGTCTCAATTAGTGAGGATATTATTATTATTATTATTATTAGTATTAGTATTGCTGTTGTTGTTGTTATTGTTATTATTATTATCAAACTTTACTTATATAGCACCAAACTAAAAAAGAGTTAGGGTTATGTATGAGTGCTTTACAGGAATATATAAAAACAAGAAAAGTGATTAAGAGAAAAAATAATCAACATAAGCACGAGAAATACATTAACAGGAGCATAAATAAATACATGGATTAAATAAGTTAAAATGAAAAAAAAAAACCATAAGAAACAACACATTAAAAGTGAGTTCTATAAAACTGTGTTTGGAAAAGTGATACGGATTTGGCAAGTTCCTCAGGCAGGGTTTTCCACAGTCTAGGAGCCCTGCTGGCAAAAGCACAATCACCTTGATTGACTGTTACGAGGGCTCTCGCTCACAGGGAGCCAATAGGTCAGGCCTGGCTGACCTATTAAATTAATCAATATCAATTCTAAATCTAACAAGTAACAAGAGAGATGCTAAAATGGGTGATACATGGTCTTTCCGTTAGCTGCTGCATTCTGAAGGAGACATGAGAGTGACTTTTGACTGAGGCAGGAACAGAGGGAGCTACAGTTGTCTAAACAAGATAAGGGGATGGGACGCTCTTCTCTGTTGCATTGATTTAGACTGATAACATGAGTGTATTGTTGCTTTAAAACCCTGCCAAGTACAGCTTTAAATCAATTCTCTAGGGTTTTTCTTTGGGCAGAGCGCCTGCCCTTTCATAGGTCTGTGGACATCCCTAACTCTTATGCATTAGAAGACTATAAAAAGACTTAACTGTCATCAGGTACACAATTTTTCTAAATCTCTATTTTATCACAATGCTGCTCAATAAGATACATACAGTTGTCTCACCACAAGACTCTCATGACTTTATCAACCAATTTGCAGCCATATTATTTGTCCTCCTAGAGCACTGTGAATAATACCCATAGCTCTAAATGTGGAAGCGATATATCTTGCTCCATAGATTCGGGTGGGGTAGGATATTAATATCAATGTCTTGCAACCCAAAAATAGTTCAAATCCATGAATCTAATGGTCCTGTGGGGAAGGCTGTTTGGGGGCTGCTCAAAGGGTTTTGCTTCAATTGCTTCAAATGGTTAGCTTCAATTTTTGCTTTTGCACATGACACAAACAGACTCAGTTTACTGTACATTTATGGACACAGAAAACTGTGGCATGTTTTCAGCTGTCTTCTAGTTTCTGTCTTTCTGATGTCACTTAAATATGTTATAGTAGCTATTGCTGACCTTGTAGTCTCTAAACCTCACCTTGAAGGGTCACAGTATTAATTACGGTCCATAATAATAAGTCCCACAGGCTATGATGGAATATTATTAATCGGCCAAGAATAGCTGAGGTCAGTGTGTCTCTCTCAGTCAAAGCTCAGAGAAATAAATGGCGTGTCATTAGAGTTACACAAGCTTCTCGGTGGCTACATCAGGAAAGGCTCCCATCTATGTATCAGTTATGTTCGACACTCTGGCTCCAGTCCAACTACTTCTGTGTCAATTGTCTCTCACCTTGTCAAATCCTCATGGTGACTTCCACGTACTGTATGTCGCGACTCCTATTGGGTCCATTTTGCTTCACTTATGGTGAAAACTCAATTCCTATTGGATAGAGGGCATCTATTATTTTTTAGATAAAACGCAGCATAGAGACAGCAGGCCAACTGCTGCCAATTTTCTTTGCTTACTGTCCAGTGAAACCCTTTCATCTACAAAATGTAAACTTTTCTGGACCTAAGAAAACCAGCCTTGATTTCAGCTGCTGACTGCTGTGATTTTTTGAGTTTATCCAATGGGTTTTGAAAGGGTTTCATAAGACCAGGTGGTATAGGATTTCTCCTTGCTCTTATTTCTTTACACTCACGCATAACTGGACATATGATTACTAGCATCTCCATAGCATTCTCTTTGTTCATTGTGTATCCACGAGAATGAGGAGGTCTCGCCGTTGTATCTAGAAACATATGCTTTTACATCCCTATGTGAATGATTCATTTGAAGTGTTGGCAAAGGGGTTTGATTATTCAGAGAATCAAAGAATTATATTGCATTCATTCAAGTTTTTCAGGAAGCAAGCCTTCATACAGTAAGAATTCAGGTGTATGCAGTAGATCATAAAAGTCATATGTGTTTGCAGCGTCATTCATTTATGATATTCATTAACCAAGTCCATCTCAAAGGACAGGGAGAATAAGCATTATGGCGATTCACTGCTTCCCTTGATTTTCTCTCTGCTGAGGCCTAATTCCCTCAAGGCCGGTGACTCACCCTGTGTCTTCACCTGTAAACAATGACTTTCACTAAAATGGAAAACATCAAGAGGCAAGCCCATATATATATATTATATTTTATATTTTAAGTTTCTCTCTTATCACTGCCTACAGCCAGTCAACTCAATTCATGCTTGTGTGTTAAATCAATGTACATGTCTTTTTTTATTTTATTTCAAAACTCAAATGATCTCTGGTAGCAGAAGACCTATGTGGAGTTGCCGGCGCCATGGGCAGTGTCTTCTTCATTTGACATCTTCTCTAAAGAGTTGTTGTCAAGTTGTTGTCTACCCCGGCCTCCAGGTTGTTCAATCCAGAAGGTTTTGAGACGGATAGAGAGAGTTGTAAACTCCTGGGGCCTCATTACAGAAACATTTCCTAACTGCTTGTCCTATCTTAAGTTTCAAAGATAGGAAAAATCCTATCTTCCTATTACAGAAGCAATTCCTAAACTCATGGTTGTGTCCTATCCTATCACAGGAAATTTAAAGCATCATCATATGGTTTGAGTAGCCTTTCAATCATAATATTATAATATTTCGGTGTTCATGTTGTTCCCCATCTTCATTGTCATTGCCATACAGACCTACAGTGGTGCTGCCATTTTTGGCAGTTATTTTGAATTTAGGACAGGGTCTATATCATCCTAACTTAGGATTCCTAACTTAGGAAATTCTTCAGTTAGGACAGTTCTGTAATAGCTAAATTCCTATCCTAAGATAAGATCAGATTTTTTCCTAAATGCAGTTAGGAAACATGTTTCTGTAATACCAAAATCCTAAATGTCATCCTAAACTGAGGTAAGATAGGATTTCAGACTTAGGAAGTTTCTGTAATGAGGCCCCTGGACTCTTAAGGTGCTGACCACGGTGTAACAGTTAACCTGACAAATAAGTTTATTTGACTGCATTAAATAAAGCATTATCTGAATTGAGATTATGAGTGTGTGGTGACTCCTCAGACTTAACAGCCATGGTTTCAAAGCAGGAAGATGTTACTGTAGTGATTATGGGAGGTTAATAAATAGTATGGCATTATGCCATTTGGTTGGCACTTTTATCCAAAGCACATACATTTTTGGTCCTTTAGGGAATTGAATCCTAACCCCCCGACATGCTCAACCCACTGAGCTACAGTATGAATTTATGAATAGAATGAATATAGTTAATAGAATTTATATATATATATATATATATATATATATATATAATATTAATAACAGAATGCCATAATAATGTATTGTAACATTATAGAATAATATAATTACTCAATGTAATCATGCACTAAGTTCAGAAAAACATGAATCAAATACATTAGTTTATAGTGTCATGGGTGAGACTGCCCCTCTGAAAAAAGTTTGCTGACTGTATCTCTTCAGGAATCAACTCCGACAGAAAATGTATTGAAATGCAAAGCTAAGCTAGACCACATGGCCTAATGGATAAGGCGTCTGACTTTGGATGAAAAGACTCGACTCCCTTCGTGGTTAACCCTCTGTGTTTGAAACTTGTCCATGTCAACACCAGTAGTTACACCTCTTGCAGGCATACTCTGGCACCTGGTATTCACACAGAATTCTCACGGATTTACGAGGCAAATGTCAAACCTATGTATGCTGATACATGAGGAATCACCGTTGGTACTCGCACGTTAGGTAGTTCATTGGACAAATTGTCAAATTGTGAGGAAACCCTCTGGAGAATGTGGGCATCGATCCCATTGCCTCTCGCATGCAAAGCGAGTGCTCTACCACTTGAGGTAAAAAGGTGAACACAACAAACATTTAATGATAAATGGCAAACGGCTTGCGACCGGCCTTGTATTTGACAAAGGAAACAACATTAATCTATCTATAAATGTATTAAAAAAAAAACATGAATTCAACAAATGCGTCTTCGTCAATGACTCCTTACCATTCAAGGATATAGTCAACAACATTAAGCCCACACACACAAAAACACACACCTCACCTTTATCAGTCTGAGCTGATGCGTGACACAGCACCTTCATGGATCACCGTTCAACATCTGCAACTGAGAGAGGAGTGTATAATTATATTGTGTTGCCCTTCAGTCGTGACCTATCTGTCTCTCTCTCTCTCTCTCTCTCTCATACTTTCTGTCTCTCTCTCTCAATTAAATTCAAATGATCTATTGTCATGAATTTCATGTCATGTAAAAAAAAAAAAAAAAAGAACATTACCAAAGCAGTTCACAATTAATTGCAGTATATGACTTTTTTTTTAATACAGAGAAATTATTACTACTTTTGGCATAATACTCCAGTTATACCAAATACACAGATTGATGGGTAACAATAAAGATTTGAGATAAAAGTGAATATTGAATTAGTGAATATTTGATGTAAACCTGTCACAGTGCCTCAGGCTATGGCATGCTGACACGTACTGTGCAGCGATCCCAGCAGTGCTGCTTCCCTCTCCAAGAAATGTTTTAATTTTCTCCTCCTTTTTCAACAGGGAGAAGTTGGACTAAAATTGATAAAATTAAATTGAAAAATAAAGCATGTAGCATTGAATTGACCACGTTTAGGACTGATATCCTAAATCTTTAACATTACAGTTTGCATTGCACTTTCAAATACATTACACTGTAGGTATCAACTTATTGATGTCTTAAGTTTCCAGGTAAATAAATACATGACCATTAGAAGTTCATTCAGACAGTCTGATGCATTGTCAGGTCTCAAATACACCGATCAGCCACAACATTAAAACCACTGACAGGTGAAATGAATAACATCGATTATCTTGTTACAATGGCACCTGTCAAGGGGTGGGAGATATTGGGAAGCAAGTGAACAGTCAGTTCTTGAAGTTGATGTGTTGGAAGCAGGAAAAATGGGCAAGTGTAAGGATCTGAGCGACGTGATGGCTAAACGACTGGGTCAGAGCATCTCCAAAACGGCAGGTCTTGTGGGGTGTTCCCGGTATGCAGTGGTTAGTATCTACCAAACGTGGTCCAAGGGAGGACTACCGGTGAACCAGCGACAGGGTCATGGGTGCCCAAGGGTCATTGATGCGCATGGGGAGCGAAGGCTAGCCCATCTGGTCTGATCCCACAGAAGAGCTACTGTAGCACAAATTGCTGAAAAAGTTAATGCTGGCTATGATAGAAAGGTATCAGAACAAACAGGGCATCGCAGCTTGCTGCGTATGGGGCTGCGTAGCCGCAGACTGGTCAGAGTGCCCATGCTGACCCCAGTCCACCGCTGAAAGCGCCTACAATGGGCATGTGAGCGTTAGAACTGGACCATGGAGCAATGGAAGAAGGTGGCCTGGTCTGATGAATCACATTTTCTTTTACATCATCGGAATGGCCGGGTGCGTATGCATCATTTACCTGGTGAAGAGATGGCACCAGGATGCACTATGAGAAGAAGGAAAGGCGGCGGAGGCAGTGTGATGCTCTGGGCAATGTTCTGCTGGGAAACCTCGGGTCCTGGCATTCATGTGGATGTTACTTTGACACGTACCACCTGCCTAAACATTGTTGCAGACTAAGTACACCCCTTCATGGCAACAGTATTCCCTGATGGCAGTGGCCTCTTTCAGCAGGATAAAGTGCCCTGCCACACTGCAAAAATTGTTCAGAAATGGTTTGAGGAACATAACAAAGAGTTCAAGGTGTTGACTTGGCCTTCAAATTCCCCAGATCTCAATCCAATTGAGCATCTGTAGGATGTGCTAGAAAAACAAGTCCGATCCATGGAGCCCCCACCTCGCAACTTACAGGACTTAAAGGATCTGCTGCTAACGTCTTGGTGCCAGATACCACAGGACACTTCAGAGGTCTTGTGGAGTCCATGCCTCGACGGGTCAGAGCTGTTTTGGTGGCACGAGGGGGACCTACACAATATTAGTAGGTGTAGTGTCCACCTAGCAGCCACTTTCATGTCCAGTCCATGAACTCCATCAATAAGCACATTTCTGTCCTTTCCAGTAGTGACCTACACGTTTTTCCCTTTCATTTTAGGCACTGAGCTGAACCTCTCATCTAGAGTGATTTACAAGGAGTGAGCAGGTAAGAGTTCAAGGTCTTACTCAAAGACTTTTTCCTTTGTGTTGCATTCATCTGTCAAAGATTTGACACCCCCATCATGCACACACACACACATACTGCTCCGCTTTCTGGAGCCATTCGATTGTGCTGAATCTTTTTTGAAGGAAAAAAAATACGGTGAACAAATACATAGGACACACACACACATGCACACACAGAAATGCATGATGAAACACCGAAAACACTGCAATGAATACAAAGTCCTGTGTTGAGGATGTTCCTGACACCCAAAACATGTCTTGGTGACCATTTCTTCCCCAGAGATGCACAAGAAGTGCATTCTAATGCCGCAATTAAACTGAGGATTCACTATGAGAGGCCCTTCAATTTGGGATGCATTCTCAAAGATGTACGGCATTGTGTGTGCGTGTGTGTGAATACGAGAAAGAGAGAGAGAGAGAGAGAGAGAATCTATCACTACACATTTCTTGGCACGGCCGGTGTTGCATCAGGCTTTCAATTCAGGATGCATTCTCTAAGTTAAGCAGCATTTCAGCTGCTATGAATGTGTGAGAAAGGTACAGGGAAGAGAGAGAGAGGGAGAAAAGGGGAGAGAGAAACAATGAACTAGTCACTACACGTTGTGTTGCACAGGGGATGTTGCATCAATCTGCCAAGAGTTGTCAGAGGCCTGCTACAGCTCTCTCTGCACGGGCTTTCAATTCAGGATGCATTCTTAAACACATGCAGCATTTGAGCGAGATAGGAGAGGAGATAACGAGAGAGAAAGAGAGAAAATCAATCACTACTTGCACGGGGGATGTTTTGTATGAACCTGCGACAGAAAGTTGTCGGAGTTCTTCCAGAGCTAGCTGTGAGGGGCCTTTCAATTCAAGATGCATTCTTACAAGATATGCAGCATTTGAGCTTGTTTGTGTGTGTGTGTGTGAGTGGCAAAGAGAGAGAGAGAGAAATAGGGAGAAACAGATAACAAAAAAGTGTCAGACTCTAGCCTTAGCTCTCTGACAGCTCTTTGGATTCAGGATGCGTTCTCAGAGAAACGCAGTGTTTGCCTGTGTCCATTTGACAAGGACAGAGCGCGAGAGATAAATAGAGAATCCGTCCGAACACGGTGCTTCACACCGGGAATGTTGTGTGAACCTGAAACTAAAAGATGTCTGAGTTCAGCAGCCAGCAGTGATTGCACCGCCGTCTCGGGGCTCAACTTCAGTCAACCTTGCTTTCCACATATGCCGAAGATTACCAGCACATAATCACCTATGGGAGTGAAGTCTGAAATAACAAAGGAAAAGAAAGTCACACACTCTTTACCTCCTTACTGTGTTTTTTAATGTCATCAGGGCCCCTGACTAGGTACTAGTTTTCTGTGAGTTTGCATCTTGTTAAGTTTTGGGTGTGTGTGCACTTTCTGTAGTGATTTTTTTTTTACATCACATGTTGCAACAAAAAGAGTAGAGACCTGCAAACATGAAGGATAGCCAGCAAGAGAACAGCGGTGTCTGGCCAGATGAAGAGGTTTCATGATGAATGTGTTCTGCACAGTGACTAGAAAATGCAACAGAATAAGCAACAGCCAAACGTCCATGTTACTAGCCAGGGACAGAGTGGGACGACAAAGCAACCCTGGGCTTTCACGCGGGCCAGAGCCTTGTAACAGCCGCCATGCTGGTCTCCATTCCCCACCACAGCCATGGTCCCTTTCTACCACCCCAACACATAGACACAGGTTAAACTACAGGGCACTGCTAAAGAATAAACGCACATATAGGTAGTGCATTCTAGTACATTGAATTCATTAATACACAGGACAAGAAATTACTATCCCTTGTGCCATAATCCAAGGCAAACACCTGTAGAAGCCCAATTCAGATTAAAGAAAAAAGAAAAAAGAATGATACGACCACCAGCAAATGGTGGATGGAGACGGAGAGGTTGTATGTAGGGCTTGGACTAAAACTGTTGAACAAACATACTAATACATGGGCAATGATGATGCTCTAAATATACCTATCTATAATGGGTGACAATGTGAAATTGGATGGAATAACATGAAAGCCAAAAGCTCAGCTGTTGATGTGAAATACACATTTGATAACAAAAAGCTTGTAGTCTTGTTTCCCTGGACTTGAAATTTCAATCGTCTACGCAACTGTTTTTGTTGTTTTTTTAACTTGTATTTCCCCAAAGCTTGCTGTATGTCAGTGGTGTCCAATCATGTGCCATGGAGGGCCGAGAGTATGCAGGTTTTCACTCCAACCAAAGACTACAGCAGGTGATGTCACTGATTAACACACCTTCAACCAGAGAGGCGGGACTAATCAGTGAAATCACCTGCTGTAGTCTTTGGTTGGAGTGAAAACCTGCATACTCTCGGCCCTCCATGGCACATGATTGGACACCACTGCTGTATGTGTTTTCTAGGCACCGCTCAATGGAGATTTTCAGTGTGGAGAGGGCACATAACCGTACTGGAAGAGTTGAACCAGCAGGTGCCCTCAGCGGCCCAATACCTATAACCAATGGCTGGGGAGGGCATTTATCAAAGAGGGGGCATGCTATGTCCCTTGAATCGGGAGAGACAGGAGGTAGGGAGCATACAACAAAGAACTTGTTTGTGTCTGTGAAGGAACAGTAAAAGACCACAGATAATTGCACCTTTGCAGTGCAAAATGTTTAATTCCTAAGGTGCCGTATGTACAGAGTGTTTTTCTCCTTCATTCACAGGATTCTCTTTGCAAAGTGGCCAAAAACCTGTTACCAGAAGTGTGTCATCTGTCCAAATTCTTAAATATGTTGACATTACTGTGCTACTGCTGGAGCTGGTGTAGGTTTGCTCCTCCGCCTCTTGCAAACCTACAAGCCAAGAAAAGCAGTGCCCTCTTCTGGGCACCTTTCAATATGACAAGGAAAACACAAAGTCATGCACTGACAAGTTTTTACCACCTTGCAGCTTTTAAAAAAGTGTTAATTAAGAGATTGCTGTCTCATAGTCTCACAGAGCACATTGTTTACCCCAACTTCGCTCCAACTACTCTCTCCATCTACCTCTTGTTCTTCATTTTGGTTTAGTTTAGTTATAATCAATCAAACAAAACACCCACAAATCAAGGTGAAAACAAGTGGATTAACTAAGACACATCGCTCTGTCTCTCACACTCACACACACACACACACACACACACACATACACACACACACACACATATTTTATCAGCATAAAAATTCACTGAGCAAGCAAAGGGTTCCCCAGGGTGTCTTGGGCCTGTATAACTGCTATAAAATACATATTACACTCTTTTTATTATACTTTTTATTTTTATTATACATATTACACTTTTAATTATTGAATGATCCTATTGATGAGAAGCACATTTCTGAGTGTACGGGGGGTGGCAATAATCATTTGATCTTATGATCCTAAATTAAGTGTATTGTCCTGTGGGAAATGTAGCTCTTGGGGTGTTTAAGTCTGAATTGTGGGGGGGTGGGTGACTGATGATATGTTAGGGCGCACACAGCTAGGTACACCCCAGCAGGGAGGGAGAGATGAGGGGAGCATCTGGGATGGATGGCTGTCACGGGAGATAAGATGCCATTGATTAGAAGCGTATTTCTGTGTGTGTGGGCGCAGACAGCTAGGCACTGGCACCCCAGCGGGGAGGGAGAGATGAGATAAGGGGACAATAAACTTAGTTTTTTTATGAATGCCTAAACACTGATAAAAACAGTGATTCTTGAAGCAATATCTCTGAAACCATTAACACTTGTAGCCAATGCATTTACCAAGTGTGCCAAACTGAATGCATGTTCTCTGCTTTACACTCAGTTTGTAAATTTTATAACACACTTCTAGCAAAACTGTAAGCAGGTCTCTACATTCCTACACTATTTTGCCAATTGCCTTTCCACATTGACACGTGAAAACACTATAAATAGCCACAGGTAAACATTTGTTTCGACAACAATGGCGGCCAATATTGGACAGAGAGTAAGAGGGGTGAGAACTAGAGGAGGATGAGGAGGACGAGGAGATGAAGAAGTAAGAAGAGGAGGAGGAGGAGGAGGAGGAGGAGGAGAAGTAGGACCGGGGAGAATGCGAGGGCTACATTTGTTACAGATTTAGTCATGAATGTCAAATGGCCCACCCATGCAGCTGTTGCTGACCAAACCTTCATCACTTCCTACTCCTTCGTTCCTACTTTAAATTAGGACAAAGCAAAACACTTATTTTCTTACCTTTGCAGTGTTACAACTAACGCTACAGAAGTTCAGTGCCAATTAACATCATTCGGCTGCCACTGTATTTTGTAATTTGAAGACACTAGCTAGCTAAAAGTCTACCAATTTTACAATCGCTGAATTAGCTTAGGACAAATGTAGGACCTGGCGTGACTACATAGTTAACGGTTTAGTTATAGAACTACAACTACCATTGTTCATAAACGGAAGTAATGTTAACATCCGGACTGAGACGGCTAGCATGGCTGACGGTTAGGAGCATAGACATATATGTCTATGGTTAGGAGAGCCAAACATGCAACTTTCTTTCTTTATTAAACCTCGTTAAATCTCCCCCTCCTTTCTCTAGTGGCAGGCGCAGTCTAGCAGCAAGCCTGGGCAAATTCAAAAGATACTAACATTAGATAGTTGCACTAATACTTTTCTATAATTGAGTGAAGGCAAAAAAAATGTTGATTCAAAATTGATTTATATCTAAATTAAGAGTTTTCTTTATTTTCATTTTGGCCAACTTTTTAAAAGAAATTATCAACTGACTAAACATGTACATGTAACAAACTTATTTTTATGCTGAAAAAGCTCTTGATTTTAAGCTTTACTGCCTAACCCCATGAATCATTTCTTAGAGTGTAGCTGAAATATACTCCGGCTATAATAGTCTAATTTAGAAGTTTATTGCTCCTTAGACAATATAGAATAGACGTCTTTATAACATTGACAAATCCCTACATTTATATATATCTTAATTTATACTATCAGTGCGTAGTTGGTGCTTCGTGTGCTTACTCAAATGATGGTTTGTGTGTACTGTATTGATGCACAAACAAGTTTTGCAAGAATTGTTTGCCTTTGCAAGAGATGTATAATGTTTTGCTGGTTTGGGGTAAAGTTTTGTGGTTAGTATGTAGAGTTTTGCAAAAAATAGTCTATAGTTTCTGTTACGGCCTCAAGAAGCAAAGGGCATGATGAAGCAGCAACATATTCATTAATACACAGGACAAGATGTTACTATCCCTTGTGCCATAATCCAAGGTAAACACATGTAGAAGCCCAATTCAGTTAAGAAGAAACACAAAACAAGCGGGTGATATAACCACCATCAGATGCAACACCATAGCAGAGATCAGGCTACACCGTCATAGATCTACAGAGTCGTTCCTCAGATGGCACCATTCGCCAGTTACTTAGCCTAGCCAACAGCGGTATGCGGCACGTCATTGGGGTTATCAAGTGGGCACCTTCCTTCACCGATGTTTCGTTAAGTTAGGCCCAAGGACACCAAACCAAGTTTAAGCAAAGAAAGTAATTTATTTTACAAAAAGAAACAGAGAATACTCAACAACATTCTTAAATGATAAGAGCAGGGAGGTCTGGCTGAAAGGAACAAAACGAGAAGAGGTCACTGGGCCAACCACGCAATGGGCCGTCGGAGCCAGGACCTCTCCCTAAACTAACACTGCATAACTTTGTACTTTGTATAGTTTTTATTCGTCATTGTTATTTTATTATTTACATTGTAGTTTTTATTTTTTAATTTTCATTCTATTTCTCTATTTCTTGTGTTATTCTCTGTCTGGCTGCTGTGGCAAAGAAAATTTCCCCCAAGGATCAATAAAGTACCTACCTACCTACCTACCTACTAAACCAAAACAGGGGGGGTGAAACCAATCTATTAAACAAAACCGAAAAATA
>CABFOQ010045280.1:6233-27973 GCA_900660455.1 Gephyroberyx darwinii | reverse complement strand
GGGCCGGGCTCAGGAGTAGAACAAAGAAACTTAAGTCAACATGTGGCTGCGGCATAATAGGAAAACCAAAAGCCTAAACTCTAGTCCACCCGCTGGGCTAGAGGGCTAGAGTTCCCCTAAACAAAGGGGAAGGAGCGCCAAAATTCCAACAGTCCCTGAAAGTCACACCTAAGTGCGAACTTAGAGGAACCCCATCTCCGGGCTCCCATTGGAGGAGACTCGGGGCACCCTCGTGACATCACTGAGGATATAAATTTCAGTGCTACCTTCCCTACAGTCTCCTTCCTCGCAACTCCGGTTGCTAACAAGGTGGATCATACAACATCGAGGTATTTTCTTTGTTCTAGCCGACGCCTAGTCTTCAACTCGTTAGACGAGCTCAGACTGTTTAGTGTTCGCCGTAACACCGTGGATCCTGAAGGATTAGATCAGCTGCTTGCTTACCCAGCAGCCTAACTCCTCATATGTGCAACTGGTGCGTGTAGTAAACTTATAGAAGTTTGCTGGAAAAGAGTACAGCTACGGACACTCCTTCCCTCCAAGACGACGACGCAGGGACGGATCCCTCCAACTAAGTCGACTCCTGGCTGACATCCTCCGCTACCGACGAGGACAGCCAGTTTACCGCTACTCCGCGCAAGGAGAAATAGCAGTTCCGCCAATCCGCCTGCGAGGACCCACCGGATCAATAAGACAGACAGAAACACGCATCGATCACAGAAGAGATCCCAAGTAAGAGGCTTTGGTTCTGGGCAGAGATTAGAATAGGCGTGTTTATTTTTATTGATACCAGCGCATCGGACTGCCGTGTCCATGTTATGTTGCGTCATTGCTGTTTGCTGCTTGATCTGAATGTATTAACGTAAAGCTGATCGCATTCAACTGTATGTCGCTGAGTTTACATCTGTGTTTAGTCACCGTAGAGAGCCAACATACGACATTTTACCAATCCAAAGACCAGTAACTCGGTAAACCACTCCCAAGTCGTATCCTTACCCACGTTATTACGCGCTCGTTAGATGGTGTTGGTACAGCTGCCTAACTCCAACCCCATCTTGAATCCAAGCCCATTAGTCTGTCAGTCCATGATCTGAAGTTTAAGAGAGGTTGGGTCATGCAGCAGGACAAGGACCCTAAACACAGAAGCAAATCCACAACAGAATGGCTTAAACAGAGGAAAATTCACGTTTTGGAATGGCCAAATCAGAGTCCTTACCTTAACCTTATTGAAATGTTGTGGCATGACCTGAAGCTGAAGACAAGACAAGGCAAGACATCCCAAACATATGAACTGAAATAGTTCTGTAAGGCCAAATGGTCCAAAATGCATCCTAACCGTTGCGCAGGTCCTGTAGTCAGCAACTACAGGAAACGTTTGGTTGAGATTATTGCTACTAAAGGAGGTTCCACCAGTTAGTAAATCTCAATCTCAACTACTTTTTTTCCAATCAAAGCTGTTAACTTTTGAACAATATGTTCAATAAAGACATGTAAAAGTAATAAAAAAAAACAAATTCTTGTGTTATTTGTCAAATCACATTATGTTTATCCATTTCTATAACTTACATGAAAATCAGACCATTTTTATGAGCCATTTATACAGAAATGCAGGTAATTCAAATAGGTTCACAAACCTTTTCTCACAACTCAATGTATATAAAGTGTGTAGTATGTCTGTGTCTAGTGTCTAGTACATCTTACAACGTACATCTACAGATCACCATTTGTTAATTCTGCCTTCATGCCCTGCCTATAACCTTTATAGACATTCATATCACCCCAAAGGTACTGAGTTCATAACTGAATTAATTGAAATTCTGCTACCAATCCCAAATTAGAATGAATGAATGAATGAATGAATGAATGAATGAATGAACAAATGAAAAATATTAACTGTTCACACCATACTGTTTTATTATGTTCCAATACCATTATCTCCAAAACTGTATACACACCACTCAGCTGTACATGGGTTACACAACTGAACACTGTGAGGTTGTGACTTGTTGCCTTGTAGCTGATGTACTCATAGCAGCATAGTGGGGAAGTGGACAAACTAGAACCTATAGAAATGTTGCCACACTATCAGTCTCTTCTTTCTCACGTTTGCCATGTTCAATATGTTGTTACATGCTTCAACTACAAGGATATCGCTCTGGTGCTGTGGAGAACTGAGCTGAACAAACTACAAACAACAGACAAAGGAGGAATGGAGAGAGAAACAATTTGAAGGTGAACTAAAAATGTCGCATTATGTTGTGAAAAAAGGGAATCACTAACGGGACTCAATTGTGCAAACACATTTATATTGAGTCAGTTCTGTTAAAATTGGACAGAGTTCCTAAAAAGAACAAAGTCCCAGTTCCAAACCCTACTGGGCCTCTATCTTTGTCTTATTGATGTTGAGCTGCAGATGGTTCACCTTGCACCACCACGCAAAGTAGCCCACAATACAAGAAATGCATAAATATATACATATAAATATAAAAAATACATAAATCTCTGAGCTTAACCCCAAGAATACCAGAAGAAGCCCTTCCAGGCCTCTCCAGATGTGAGTAAGCCCTGTGGAGCAGGTATGTCATGGCACTGTCCGTGACTATGTGGGCCAGATATTCAAACTGAAGGGGGTCCATAGGGTCATGTTCATGAAGTTGAAAGTTCCTACATTTCTGGATAGTATTGCCCACCCAGCATTCAAAGTATTCTAATATTGAATAAAATAATTGCCACTGAACCACCAAATCCAGTATACTGAGAAAGACCTACTGCTAAGCAGGTACTACAAGGCATAGTAGTGTTCAGACATGGGCAGAGACAGGAACAGGGAAACTGAAGAGTCGTATGTTAATATGTCACAAATGTTTTCTGTTGTAGCTGCAGTACACCTCAGCAGAGGAGCAATGCAATAAATGATGCAATATCAAGACTGAACAATACAATACCACCACCTAGGGGGCAGCCAAAGCATGACTGTAAAATGGCAATGTCTTGTATATAGACTGAAATGGGCTTTCAATCAATGCTTGTGGAATGTCAGGCATTGCATAGACGTAAATGGTAAGACTCTTAAATACGGTTCTTTGAAAGGTTTCATTTGACAAAGAAAATATTCTTTGTAGTAATTTCTATAGGAAACCTTTAATATCTTATGGGGGATTATTCTCAGGACTGATCTGATATTTACCCACCTCATACAAAGAATAAATATGACAACGCCCTCCTGATGGTTAGGCCTATAGTTTCTAAAGTAAGAAAGCAAGGAGCTGAAAGGTCGTGGCCCTGTAAGATGATCATGACGAGTGGCAGAGGAGGAAAGATGGAGTTGACACCAGAAGGTACTGTTCATCTCTAAAAAAAAAAATAATAATAATAATAATAATTCTCAACACTGGAAAAATGTCCCAATTACTTATGTGTCAGCTTGTCAGTGTGCCAAATTCTCATAATAGAAACATGCAATGGGGGTATACCTGAAATTTTAATCTTCAAATATTGTTCAAGGTCACACAATAAATAGAGACTAATTCATACATCAGGTATTAATCATTTATCGTTTGTCACATCACTGGTATACAAAATGCTATATGCCTCATCTGGTCTACTGACTCCTAGCTAAGCTACAAATTTTGTCTCCATGGAAACTATGTGGCATGAACCCCTCCTCATGATGGGTAACAGAAGAAAGTGTTCTCCTGGGGTGGCATTTGATTTAGTTCCTACTGGGTCTGCTAAGAAAGCAGGATGATATCCATCAACATCAACATCACCCAATCACTGGCTATTAATTAACTCCTTTAACTCTCCCGTAGTGTACCCAGCACACCAGGGACTCACTGTATGTGATGCACTGGTGGTCTAGAGGGTCATCAAATTATATAACATGAACTGAATACAAAGGTGACTGTTCAAAGTTAGCACCAGAACCCAGTTTAATTGTTTAGCATCCTCAGTGTGTATGTGGAAAAGCCTCGCCCAACCAGACTATAAGCAAAGCCTAGCAAGTGGACTGGGAACAGCTTCTATGACATTAGTAAAGTGGAAACGTGTGCATGTAACAGACAGCAATGTGCCCAGTACAAACTACTCAAAATGAATTACTGGATAAATAGTATGGAAGTCTTTTGTAACTTGATCACATTCATCCTGGCCAAAACAATGCCATTTGTTTTTGGTGACTGGCCACTTAACACCTCTCATTCACATCTATGCCAACCTGCTTATTCAATTGTGTGTAAGAAAGGTCAGTCAAGTGTTACTTGACTATGCCCATTTGTCAGTGAATGGGCAAACGTGTGATTACCCATCACACATCTTGTAGATCACGTGTGATTTTTCTTTCAAACAATGACTTTGCTAAGAAACATAAATACTGAGAGGTGTGTTACCAGGGTGCCTAAAGTAATGTGTAATGAGTAAGTGTTTAACACGCATTGTTTGTAATGTACCTTCACACCAGCAGTTAGGTATTTGTCTCTCTCTTAATGATCAATTCCTTCAACAATCAATCACCTTAATTGCGGTCTTGGCCACAACTGGAATTTGGAAACCATTCAGCCACTATGTATGTCCTTAGGAAATGCACGATCAATGTAAAGGCAGGGAGTCCCAGTCTCCTATTTTCTCATACAAGCTGAGTAAAGGTTTCTGAGCTATGCTGGCAGAAGACACTGACAAAGTCATCACATCTAGCTCCATAGCTCCATAGTTTTTTTTTCATATCATGACATTCTTATTTTACTGGGATGTATAATTTTATCAAAGTATTGTGATGCATATTGGGATGCAAGTTGGTCACAATGTCATATTTTTATCATTGTAGATGGCACATTCCTGCTACAACATCTCCTGCCAGTAGGTGGCAACTCCTGGCTGTGGTATATGGCTGGAAAACTGCTGGCAACTTGCCCCTGTCCACTGCCCCAATTCTTATATTGTGAATTATGGGCAAATTATTAATTATTAGACTACAGGCATAATGAATTCCTGATCTATTTTGTCACCAAAAGACAATTACTACTCCTTTTCTTTAGGGAGGCAGCACCTGTTCTTTAAGTGGACATCATTTCTTTCAAGAGACCTGGTCATTTTATTTCACCCCTTTCTAAACAGAGCATTGACGGGTCTCATATATTTATTTCGGACAATGAGTTTTGAATGTCATACCCTTCATAATTAGAAAAAGCTGAATGTGTTGGACAGAAGGCATAGCCTATGCTGCCTCAATGAAAAACTTTATTCATGCACTATCTACCAGGATACCATGATGCAAGGCTTGAAACTATCTTAATTTTTAAATATAACATGAATATAACATTCATGTGACGCTGATCGTACTTGATGAAGGTTGTATATTCATGATCATTATACCTTTCAGCAAATAAAACGTGTGCCACATAGGAATCTGATTTGCTTGTTAAAACTCCCAAGAGACTCTATTAATTGGATCTGTTTATAAGCCACTCAGTGACTTACACTGAAATGCTTAAATGTAAGGATTTTTGTAATTGGGATCTTGTGTATTCAGGGGTGTCCACTTAAATATAAAAAGTATGACTACATATATTTCAACATACACATTGAATGATCAACCTCCTCTTTAGGTGGAGACTGAGCCTTAAAGGGTCTCATGGCAACGTCCCCCATCCATACTTATACACTAGATACTAACAGCAATTAGATAGCCTACAAAACAAAATTAACATTTTAACTGAATTTCCTTGGAAGTTTAACCAATAAGTCATCTGGGTTTGATGCAGATGAAAACTGACTTTAATTCCCCTCTGGTACATATTTCCATTATCTTAGCAACACATTCAAAACATCTTAAAGTTATGTTTATCGACAAGTAATTCCTTCCCTTCGATCAATTTTCACGCTCTAACCTTAGATCCCATTTGTCATAGGGGCAAACAGTATTGAGATTGTAAACTTGGCACAGCCTGCAGGATGTTTAATTTTCTTTATTCTTCTTCTGTCTTTTTTTTTTGACACACAGTGACAGGTGCTGATTCTGAAAAGTTGTCAGGCCATGTCTTCAGTCTACACCCACACGTCTTGGACTTCATTTTCTGTGTTGTGCTCACATTGCAGAAGCTGTCATGACCTTGCAAAGACTGGCTACAGAAGATCAAATCAACATTGCAGTGGAGGAAAACTTTAAGCAGGCTGACCTAGGCTAGCAAAAGAAAAAAGAAAATCTTTAATTAGGACCTCTGGATTGTCTTAGTTTTAATATTTGGTTGAATTATAATTTGTAATTTACAATCCATTCTATTTTTTTTGTTTTGTTTTATGGCATATTATAATTTGTATTTTACAATTTATTGCAATGATTTTTTTTTTTAATCATTTGCCAACCCTGGAATTAGAAGCCCTCATGGGGACCCCCACATAAAAGTCCACTGCCCTACTGAGTGTTGGTCACTCTGTTGTTTTGTACTTTTTGTCATGCTAATTTCTTTCCCCATTTGAATGTCCCAGTTTGAGATAGTTGTAATGCAAAGCAGGCCAGGAGTTATGCTATGACTTCCCTAGGGTATAAATACTGTAGTGTATAACATATTCCAAAATTGAGCTAGTAAGTTTTCATGTTGACAATAGACTCACAGTCATTTTAAATGTTCTTTGAGTGTAATGTAATTTATGTTTCAGAAACATATTTGGGTGGCCATGCAAGACAATAGAAGGGACGTTAACTGCTGCAGGGAAGGTAACTTTGCATCTGGTCTAGGGGTACAGACACTATTTAAAACTATGTAATGGCAAAAAGTCTGACGTTGCTACTGTCCAAAAGAAAGGGCAAGAAAGTAATACAAAATATGAAATGCTTTACATTCTGTGGCGTATCCGTGAAATGTTGCAGTCTATTGCCGTTTTGCAACCGCAGGAACTATCCATGGACTTAGTACTATTGGTACTTAGTTCCAGGAACGTCAACCTTTCCCAAAGGGGAAACTAGCCCCAAAAAGAGATGCGCACCTCAGGCGTCACATTGACCAATTTTATATTGTGTTGAAATTGGTGTTGTTGTGGTGGGGGTCGTTGTGTACCTAAATGACGCATGAAACCAAACAGTCGCACTTTTGTCGCCTCACATACTCCTTATTTGCATAATCTCCCCGGTACTTTGGTACAGTGGGAAAGCAACCTCGAACTCTTTTGGGGAAATAAAAAGGTTCCTGCTCAAAAAAATACCCACAAGGTTCAGGTTCCTGCAGTCATGTTTTTTTTCTTTTAGCATGATTGATCAAGAAATTCATCAATATGCTTTCAGATATGATTCAAATACTGTTTTAGTTGAAACCTCAATAAGAAAATTCAGACTCTTGATGTTATATGGAATAAAATGATCTTTCTCTAACTGATGTCATACTGGCTAACCCCTCCCACGGCACCAACACATACTGAATCTTGATTTTGATCTTCATTTGCAGAGTGGAGCCAGTACATGTTCAAATGGATGAAAGCCATGGTGAGACCTGTAGATAAACAATGTGAAGGCAGAGCGTCTAAGCATCTCCCCTGGAAATAGATTACATGCCTGGAAATGTTGGCACAGTGGGCACAGGATGGTATAGTATAGTTGACTGCTCCTCTCTCTACAGTCCCCCCCCCCAACCACTGGAGGCTGGGTGGTACACATCAAACAACAGCCGCCTCATTACCTCAGTCTCCCACCAAGGACTTCTGGCACAGAGGAGAGGAAAGCAAAACAGATAACGCACTGCATACCAATCATGATCTTCTCGATATACCCCCAGGCCTACCAGACAGTCAACCCCTCCGACTAAGCCACTTGCTGCTCTCCATTTTTCCAATATTGCAATCAAAATCTACAAGTGTTTAATTGTGAGCTATTGTATTTAGTCCACATAAACACACAAAAAGATGAGAATGTGCAAATGGAGAGAGGTTTTATTCTTGGCAATACCTCTGGCAAGTCTTGTGCCTCGCTTCTTCGTAGACAAACACACAAGCAGAACTGATATGCCTACAAATGCCAAGTGTGAAGGCACCTACACACACTGACAGATACAACTCCCCCGATCATTTTGAAATACAATTATTTTTCTTTAAAGATACAATAATTTATTCAACATTGATAAAAAATGAAATAATCCAATGCTATCTGAGCATACAGTCTCGTGACATTTTGTGTCATTCTCTGCCCCTCTGTTTTTCAGTGTTCTGTCCTGTTGTTAAATGCCAGACAGTACCTTAGCTCTGCCTGACTCTGCCCAGCTCCCTGGGCCTAGCAAGGGCTATTAGATTAATAAAACATATTCATCCTACCTCTACAAAGGAGTAAACACTTGAACAATACATTTACTGTTGATTTCCAGGGCTTGTGGTAGCCTACCTGGCTCCAGACTTACGATGGGACTGGAGGTGGGGGTATTTACTAGCTAATGGTGTGTGCCACCCAGTGTGTGCCCAACCAGTTTAGTCCCACTGATTTCTGCTGTGTGACAAAGATCATTTATGTATTTAGAGCCACACTTGAAGCTCAGATATTTCTTTCATGTAGTCATATTAGCTTGATACATTTTGACATTACATTACATTACAGTCATTTAGCAGACGCTTTTATCCAAAGCGACGTACAATAAGTATTTTGACTAACTGAACTTCAACTATGTCATTGATTTCTATTAACAGGCACAGAGGATTGGCATCATACATCACGAGTTGCCACAGACTGCTGTGGGAACTTTTCATCATGGCTATCATTGCACAAAAATGCACACAAATCAAGGTGCACACAAATGCCTAACTTCCAGGTAATTACACATAGTAAACAAGCTGATAATATACAGTATATTATCAGTTATTAAACAGCATAGGCTTGGTATTTGGATAGGTAGTGATTTGAATATGTCGGCAATGTGATACAGGTACCTTCACTCACCTGTATGTATTTTGACTATCTCAAATACACACACACACACTTTTTTTTTTTTAAAGACTATTTTAGGAGAAGACCCCTCCCCCTTGCAAATCTTTACTCAACACATAAGCCTATTGCACACATGCAGTGAAATCCGGAACTTATCTAGACATTACTCGGAGGGGTTGTATGTGTGAACACAAATGTCAAAATCAGTTGGTCTGGAAATTAAACAGACTTTAGACCCTAGTCTAAAATCCATTTTATCGCCGAGTCAAGCCCAAGTGTGAATGGAGCAGAAGATTCTCCGAAGTATTCTCTACGAGCGAGTGGGCGTGTTGATGACGTATTTATCATGCGACTGGCGCAAAACCGTTATAATACAATAAATGTCGATTTCCACCCTTTCGTTAAAGTGCAGATCTGATTCTCTGGAGAATAACTGAGGTGTATGTCTGAAAGAGGCTATAGTCTCCTCCCTCTCTGGAACTAAAATGACAGAATATTTTTAATCCCTGGTTTAGGGAGGACAAAGGAAAATTATAAGGCTATATACAGTTGTTTTGAATAAAAATAAAAATAGATAAAACACCAATTTTCTACTTTTACATGTCTTTATTGAACATATTGTCCAAATGTTAACAGCTTGGCTTGGAATAGTATGTGAGCCATGAGATTTAGTAACTGGTGGAACCTCCTTTAGCTCTTGCTGTGATCTTTGCTGGACACACACTGCTAGGGAGAGTAGCAATTTTCTCCATTTGTATACAATCTGTGTGACTGTAGACTGATGGAGGCCAAGTCCTTGGAAATGCTTTTGTAGCCTTTTCCAGCCTTGAGAAGATTCAAGCCTCAATAATTATTCTCAAGAGGTCCTCTGAAATCTATTTTGACGGGGGCAGACTCTGTTGGTAACCAAACTTTGTGGGGTTTTTATATGACAGGACAGCTCTAACCTGAATGTAATCTCATTGATTGGATCACCTGACTTCATTAGTCATTATCCTAGAGGTTCACATACTTCACATAACATTAACAGCTTAGGATGTTTGAACAATATGTTCAATAAAAACATGTAAAAGCACATTTTTTTGTGTTAAAAATGTCACATTGTGTTTATCTATTGGTATGACTTGGATGAAGATCAGACCATATTTTAAGAGCCATTCATACAGGATTGCAGGTAATTCAAAAGGGTTCACAAACCTTTTCTCACAACAATTTTTTGCTGCTATTGATAACATCTGTGAAAACAATATTGGGTTATTCTAGAGCACATGTTATGATCAGCTTTGGGAAAATGGTGGTTTTATCATTGAGTGCCTATTTCCTATTACACTACTGAAGAGTAACAGCTAAATCTTACAGAGGATCGATTTTATCAAAGAAAAAATACAGAGGTCACAAATGCCATGCAGAGAAAAGTATCAGAAAAAACACTCAAGTTGTGCTCTCTATTGGCAACCATCCCTTGACAAGTCATTGGCTTGCAGAGCTCAATTCATTAACACACATCCCATTACCATACCTATCTTGTAATTATGAGATAAAGAATTTATCATAAGCATTGAAATACAAAATCAAAAAGGGAAGACAGGGTATTTTTTTTCCCATTAAAGTAATTCCTTTGCAAATAGCGGCTTTTGCCAGTAACACACTGACAATTCAAAGTGGCATGTAGAGGGCCAATCTTGCCCTTGAGAATCTGACTGAATCTGAATTAAAGGCCAACTATTTTGGAAGATGATAACAAAAAAAAAAGCTCTGAGGTATAAACGAGAGGAACAGATAGGTGGGGAAAATTGGGGTAAAAGGAAGAAAAGCAAATAAAAAGTGAAAGCTGCAATTTCTTTGAAGAGATATTATAGTTAATTAAACACCCTAAAGTTTCCCACATAATATATGGAGTTTGTGGAGTATGTTGTGTGAAACATTTCACTCCCTGTCTGGCATAGAAATAGTTTACTTGGAATCTTAGGCCACAGAAGACCTGGGTAATGCTTAAAATAAAAACAAAACACTTGAATAAGCTATATCCTTGTCAAAATAGATGTTTAGTAACCAAAATCTAATAAAGAAATATGTTTACCTCCAGGTGATCTGTAATCTATAATCAATCCATTATAGTTCCCTACTTAGGGATGGATTAAACAAGATTGACAGTAAGATACAAAATGTGCACAAAAGTCAGCATGCGTGTCTCTTCCTCCCTCTCCCTCCATTATATTCTTTTCTTTAGCAGACCAGATTTGCATGTCATACAGTTCAGAGCATGACTTGGAAGCACCTGTCAATTATACAGAGCTCTACAATAAGACGAGTGGCAATAAACAGAAACTGAAAGCCTACAGCCTTGGCAGAGGCACAATACTGGAAAACAATCATAAAAATGACCATGTATGATCAAGCATGTTTTACACCACTCCACTAAAAAACAAAACTACTTGTTAACCATGGCTAACCAAGAGAAAAGGTAGCTAACCTAATAGAAGCCCTCTTTCTTCTTCTGCTTCTACATAGGTGGGGCTCTGGTTTTAATTTTTTCTTTCCCCTTTTTTAAAATCTCAGAACCTGGGATTTCGGTAGAAACTAGTATGAGAGACATTTATTATTATTTAGGCTTCTTCTTGAAGAACTTACAAACTTGTCTAACTGCTGTCCTGCTCTCCAAAACACACACCAATGACTTCCCTTCCATTTTCATAAGTCAAATAACATTAGATATAAAGGAAATAAGATGGTCACTAGTGATTAGGCCCAATTTGTTTTTAGTCTGCCATCATTGTGGAATTCTAATAGATATTTGGTCTACATGTCCCTATGTTTTGCATATGTACACCAATAAGCCAAAGCAGAGGAAGGATATGTCTAGAAACAATAATTTAAATGCCACAATCAATCAATTTTTCAATTTTTGTCATCTAAACTGTATCTGTATACTGTAAAGTATCTGTATAAATGCTTCACATTCTAAAACGGTTTCATGTACTCACTAAATATTCAAAAGCAAGTTGGAGGAGGACAGTACAACTTGTCATTATGTTATTGCAGAGTTCTCCATTACTGATTTTCAAATCCTTCTGCCTTGTCACAAAAACAGACAGATAACTAAAGACCAAGACCTTAAGTTTCATCTCACATTAAGAGACATATACCTAGAATATTATATCGGCTACCTCACTATTTTTGGGACTCTGAAATATCGCATTTTCTGTCTCCTAGCACATCTGAGCATTTAAAATGATTGAAGACAAATTTGTATGAGATTGAGAGGAATGAAGGAGGAAACTACTAGAGGTACCTTTAACTTTTAAATGTCAGGTGTCAGGTTAATTAGTAGATAAAACCTTTAACAGCTGAGGAGCACTATATTAAGGCAGAGGACAATAAAGACATTTTGAACTTGATTTACTGGGCTTTAGACCCTGATTCAAAGAAGAGGGAGATTCATCACCTGTGTAGACCTACCAAGTGGTTCCCCTAATAGATATTGCAGATCACAATTTGGTGATCTTACGATCTCAAGGTCTTAAGATTTAGACCAAACTTCAAATGAAAAGGGAAAGCACTTATATAGTACAAGGGTGAAGTGCTTTCACAGGGGCTAGACAAATGAAATAAAATCCTAGGTCCTATTTGCCTGGGTTGCGAGAACTTTTATCTGGTGGCATTAAAGAATTAAGTAGAGATCTTGCCGTCGTTTTAGTGGGGCTGTGATAGAAGTGATTTAACACGAGTCCAGAATCAGCTAGGGCCAAGCACAGACAAATTGCAAGATGGATTCTCAGGACAAACAATCAGTAATGAGCTTGGCATTTAAGGGAAGCCAGTTAATGGATATTTTCCACCTTCTTGAAGAGACAGGAACTGTACAAGCAGAGACAAACACGTCTACACGTGCCCAAATCCCACACACAGCCCACTTTCCAATGTCTCACATTGAGCACCTCAAAGTATCAAAGGCAGGTCAATGCTGAGAAATAATTAGGTGTAGCACAGGTTATAGAACAGCTCTTCTAAAGACAAACTTCCCAGAGGGTAGAGATATACTTTAAGTGCAGATGATGCCCTTGAAAAGATTATCATGAGAGGAACACTGATGAGAAACCTTGGTGTGAGTAAAGCAAAGGAGCAATGAGTTTGTTGGTGCTAGAACTGAGCTTGGTTTACCCCAATGACTGGCCATCTCCATCCACTCTAACTGCTTCAAATATAGCAAAGCCACATAGGCTAAGCAAAGATCTTCCACATTATATTCTTAGTCTTGAGGAAACAAGAAGCTTAATGTTAATTACAGGTAAAATAAAAAACAAAACAAAATGACAACTGAGCGGAAACTGTAATTAGAATTGGGTTTGAGGTGTGACGCAAAAACAGCAACTGGAAGCAAAGCATTAGCCTACCTCTTACATAACTGGGTTACTACAGGCAAATGCTATGTGGGGTCTCCAAGAAGTAGAGTGGTCATTTCATCCAACTAATACTGCTCCACAACACACTGGCAAAGGTCAGAATTTTTTTTGTGAAATAAAGACCACGAAAACTCTGCCTAGTCTTGCAATCTGGAGACTTGCTTCAGTATGTTAGCTTAGGACAGAAGAAGGCATCAATTTATGACACAATATTAAAGGTTAATTGGCAAAGTTGTCTCATAGTGCATGAGTGTGCATCAGGAAATTAGTTTCCCCTATGTTTGAGTTTTTGTGTGGCAAGGAAAGCTGGAAAGGTGCTTCAAGTCGGAGAAGTCAAAGAAACAAGTGATATAAAAAAAATAGAGCACAAAAAAAAACAAAAAAAAGACTTCTCATCCTCAGTCCAAACAAATAATTGATGCTTCCACTTCCTATATCTTCAGTGCAGTAACAGGGCAGTGGTTAGCTATGTTCGATTTTTTGGAAAAACAAAAAGAAAAAAAGAAAATGAGCTTGTTCGACACCTATTATCCATCATTTAACTGGAGTCAGTTATCACTAGAGATGCATTTTTTTCTTTAAAAACTTCTAGGTCATTCATATTCTGGCCTCATTTACTTCTCAGGATTCTTACTTCAAACAATCGGCTAATCCATGTACAATAAAGCGTAGCGCCTGGCTGTTCAACAGCTACAAGACACCACAAAACGGTTATCAGGTCTCAGGGCATAATGTATTCTTCTGATAAAAAAGAAATGCTGAAAGGCAGCAAGTAATTACATAGGTTTTGGGGAGGGGAGGCTTTTTTGAATTTGATGAAACCAGCAAAGTGTCTTTGGTTGGTTAGGGAATAAATATCCATTCTACGATATGGTCTAAAGTCTCTCAAGTCTCATTTAAGGTGGGAGGTCTGGAGGTCGTCCTCCAGAAAAAAAACAATGTCAATACATGCAATTTCCTGCATTTGTACGATATTTGGCATAACTATTTGAAGATCTTTTATGGGTCCAAATAGTTTTAGTGCTGGGAACACAAAGTGAAAAAAACAGGAGTACAATAACTTTAATCTAATCACCTCAATTCTGCTGCCAGCAGTGTTGGCCTGTCTCCTCACATCTGAGGGTGAGACTGATCCTACCTCCCTTTGGTTCTGTTAAAATATAGTAGTGCATGCATTCGTCATTAGCTAGCTAGCTAACGTTGATGGCTGTCAATAGGCAACTTTTTAGATGACTCAGATTGGCTAACTCCATGATAATTGAACTCCAATTGAATAAACAACTGAGCAAAAACTTTTTCTAAAAGTTTTGATTTTTAAAAAAAAAGTCTGTTAAGACAAAACTAATGCATGCATACAACTAGAGGGGAATGTACCAGTGGTCAGGGAGCAATTTATAATAAATAAAATGCTAGGACCTACTGTACTCTACTTTAAAAATAATAGGGAAATTTGAATTAAAACAGCACAGTTATGGTAGACAAGAGATTGCACACCCTATTGCACAATGATAGTCCAAGATCATGCCATAATAATGAATCACAAATCACTGTGCCTCAATGGCCAACAGTAGTTTCTCTTGTCTCCTCTACCTCAACCAGTAATGACAGTTTACTATCAACTGTTTTGTCCATGAAAATTGGTATAGATGAAAGAAGACAAATCTTTTTTCAATACCAATAGCTCAACCCATAGCTTAACTCAATACCACAGCATAAAATGGGGTATGCTACCTGAAGAGGGCTTCAAAAGTAGCTTATTATATTGTAATTGTCTAACAATCATTATTGGTATGAGTCTCTTTCCATTACAAAACATTTTTTGTAAGAATAGGAACTTGGTCGGCTTAAGAATAGGCTTGGTCGGCTTGTCAGAGTGGCCAGTAAAGTTATTGGGGTGTACCAAGCGCAGCTCTCTGACCTTTACGATCAGCTGGTCGTAAGGAAGGCCCGTGCCATATTGGACCATACTGACCACCCCTTGCAGAGGGAGTTTGAGCTTCTACCTTTGGGTAGAAGATATAGAGTCCCAACTCAGAGAACTAATAAATTCAAAGATTCCTTTGTCTGCACTGCAATTAGAAGGCTGATTTTGCACAAATGATTGTACTAGGCACTTTCTGCACTCAACTATTTGATCTATTTGAGCTATTTGATGTATTGTATTGTTGTCTCTGTGTTCTGTCTGGTATGTTGCCTTTATGTTGTATTTATGATGGATTGAAAGTGTTTTTAATACCTGGCTGCAACCAGATCTCCCCTAGTGGGATAATAAAATTTGACTTGACCTTTTAATAAAGAATACCATGATTGCAATGACTGACAGCTTACATGCAATACCTCATCTCTGCAATGCAATTAAGTGATAGCATTACTAAAGTTAGTGTATCTTATTTGTGCGTGTGCAATAGACAAAGCCTACTTCCTCACCCTGTGAATCCACACATTCTAATGTAACTCATGAATGTAGCAGCTGCCAAATGACATCCTAGTGCACAGCATTATCCTCAGAATAGAGATGAGCTTTCCAATGCACTGCCTGTCCCTTTGTTTTAATGAATGAATAACAGACTTTCTGTTGGAGGCAAAGGAAGTCACAGGCAAGGTGATTATTGTGATTTGTTGTCAATTGCCCACCTCATTTCACTATGCAGGTAAACATATACACAGGCAAAACATAAGCAGACTGGTCCCCATGGTAATGAAGAGATGAAGTGCCTAAGGCAACTGGAGGGATGCCTGGTTGTAACAAGTTATATGAATGCAATACTTTGTCCACAGGAGACACTATACCAACTGTTTTGCTCAACCAACAAACCTTTGAAAAACAAAATTGCAAAGGCAAATTACAGCTTTTAAATTATTTGTAACATAATACAAAATTAAATTCACTCATCAAGGACCTCAGAGCTGCTGCATGGCTTTAAGGAGATGTAACGTGAAATAACTCCAGCACTGATAACTCCCGTGTAATAGCACTTGATTTATGTTAGGAGCAGTATCCTCAGTAAGAAAGGTTATCTCAAGTTTTTGTTTAATATGAAGTCAACAGAAAAAGTATTTTGTTAGGCTGTGCTTTCATTACTATTAAAAAAATATAACACAGACTGAACTCAAATTAAATATAAACATGCCCTAGGGCTGATATTTTATATAGTTCCAAATGCATTTTTTTTACTAGAATTCCCTATCAAATGCCTGATTTTTTTAATACCATATAGTGGCCCTTTAAAGGTTTCCATTCTCACGGGTAATTGAAATCAATGTATGAAACGTGGCCTTTTTTGATCTGGCAGGGGGGAATTCATAGTTGCCAGTTCTGTGGAGATTTAATCGTTTTCCTCCAAACCTTGACAGTTTTATCACGCACACTCAAGGTCTGTTGGTCTGCTTTTAGAGGGAATAAAAAAGGTTAGGGCTCATTGCTGAAACTTTGAGGCAAGGACAATCAACCCTGATAGCAAATTCACATACATGAAATTGAATCATCCAATATCTTCCAGCAATCAAAAATAATTAATGTGTCCAAGGATGAATGCCAAGCACTAAATAATTTACCAGATAAGTTGTGATCCATTATCATCCAAAAGAAGTGGAATTTATTCAGGTTGCAAATGTGTTTTGGATCCCCTTTTTCCAAGTTCTAAAAGCCCAAATTTTACATTCTAGTAAAATCTTGCCACAGTGACAGAAAGTTATTGTCAATTCACATAAAGGTATTGACAATCAGTGAATTGACATCAACGAATAAAGGAAAGAAATCTATTTTTTCATATACATGTATAAATGTCTGTGTGTGTCAGAGATAAGCAAGACAGCAAGACAAATCGGTTGGCAATGATATGTCTTTCATATCTCCCATATTTTTTATATCTAATAATCAAGTCAAATCATTCCCCAGTCTATATCAGGTCCCCTCTGAAACATAATATTTATTTTAAAAGATATACATCAAACAGTGGAAGCAAAAAGTGCTCACAGTGCAAATTCATGGGTTCTTTTCGAATAACAATTCAAAAAGATTATGTTAAATTCAAGGGATTAACTTTTCATGTTTTATTGCCTGCTACTATGATTAGGTTGGTAACAAACTATTTTAATTATAAAATCAAAACATATCCATACATCGAAAGACTTACGGTTTTGGAGGCAGTAAAAATATATTGGATGACCATTTCTCTCTTTGTGTTGAGGTCTTTGTCTCTCAAAGGAGCCTTTTTTTCCTCATTCAAGTTCATGTCCTCCTGAAAAGACAGAGAAAGAGAATGGTGATATCTTGGTTAAAATGGTTAAAACACCTTTATAACTTGGAAAGGGCAAATGAACAGAAAATTCAACTGCGAACATGCATGCAATAACAAAAACAGTACCCTTTTTGTAGTCTATTTTTTATGACTGAAATCAACTGAGACAATGATGAGCAAAACCACATTGAACCCTGTCTAGTTTCACATTACTATCAGTAGTGTGAGCAGGAGTCGGTAGCCACAACTGGCGACCAGCCTGAGCAATGAGTTTGTCCCATTAAGGTCTCTGCAAAAAGGTCTTAATTAACATTAAACGCCTTACAAAAATAACACTGTACGTTTTTGTTCCTTTCATCCAGGGACAGATTTTTGAACATCCTAGCTCGGAGGATGGAGGCAGTGACCTTCACCTGGATCCAACCCCTCGCTGCACCCTCTCTCCCCATGGGGAGAAAGAGACAGAATTATTAATTAATCATGTAAGGTGGTCATTTTATAAAAACATATTTTTTTATTTTTTTTATTGGTTGAATTATTTAATAGTTTGAGTAGATTTAAGTCTCATTTTATGTGTGACAGGAGAGCAAAATGAATTTATTTCATGACAGTTACAATGGTACTAGACAGACAGACAGACGGACATAATTCCTGATAACACATCTATAACAGCAATAATGGTGTGGCCAATGGGGAGAAGTGGGAGGAATCCCGATGAACGCTGGTGCGTGTGTGTGGTCCGGTTGGACTTGTTGGGAGGGGATAAGGGGATTAGGGTGGCCCCCGGATTAGTCAAGCTCAGGTTTGTTTTACAATGATATTGTTCAGATAGCGTTTAAATGACAAGTTCTTGAAGCCTCGGGGGGCTTTAATACAGCGTGCAACACTACCAGCAATTCCCCGGAAGTCCATTAATTTACTATAGATCAGAGTAGCAAAATTCGTCTGATATATCGAGGGTCAACAAGCTTACTGAGAAAACATGGCAAAAGCTGAACTTTTTGCGGTCATCGGCACTCAAAAGCCAATCCAATTGTTTGCATGTTTCCATACCTATGTGATTGTGTTCCAACAGTAGTTCCACCTGGCAATTGCAAAATGCACGAGAAGTTGCATACATACATACCACTACATAGTTGTGGTATGGGAGCCTATCGCACCGCACACAATCGGTCAGAATACAGCAACCCATCAACCAAGTTGCTTGCTGTGTTAAAACCCCGTTGTGTCAAATTATAAACAAATCAAACGATCACTCCCAATTCCCAAAATGAAAGGCGTGCCTATCGGAAATCAAACGCTGGATGTCGCTAAATTTCCTACTTCTCAATGCCAACAAAACTGAGATCTTGCTTATTGGACCAGCTAGATATCAGTATCTGTTTGAGAATACGACTCTAAATTTTGATAATTGTGTAATCTCCCAGAGCCCATACATCAAAATTCTCAGGGTAAAATTCAACTCTACCCTCTTGTTTGAAGTTAATTACAAAAACAGCATTTCACCACCTTCGCAATATTGCCAAGATTCTACCCATATTAACAACGGCAGACGCAGAAATTGTAGTACTTTCTTTGAATCATTGACAATTGATTATTGCAAAGTCCTCTTTTCAGGTTTACCTACTGCATGCATTGCAACTTGCATTCTGCAACTTGTACAGAATGCTGCTGCCAGAATCCTGACCAAAACTAGAAAATGCGACCATATAATTCTATTCTGTCCTCACTACACTGGCTCACAATTCATGACAGATGCGACTTTAAGGTGCTTCTACTTACATATAAATCATTAAATGCGCTGGCACCGTCCTACTTATCAGATCTTGTCGCAACATATATACCACCACATGACCAACGATCACAGGATGCTGAATACCTATCTGTACCAGTAGTCAAAAAGAAAACCATGTGCTTGGCAGGTAACAGAGCCTGCCACAATCAGAGTTAATATTGAAATCTTTAAGTTAAGGTAAAAAAAATGATTTATTCTCTCTATCATTTGACCAAACTTAGCCTTGCACACTTACAGGGGTGGCTCAGTCTCTTCTTAGAGTAAGGCTAGACCAGCTAGCTGACTCCAGCTCAGATTCCTGCTGATGGGCATTTAGAATTTAGCTTACATGTCCCGGTCTATATTCTCTTGTCCGCTGAAGCTGGTCATCTGTCTGTGTGAGTGAGAGTACATGAATGAGTCTGTCTGTGTATATGGGTGTGTCTCCTATCCGCTTCCAGGCTGTGGCTGTGGCTGAGCAGTGTTGGTGTCCTGTGGTCCCCCACTCCTAAGACAATGCTGACCAAACTGGTGTTGACTCCCCACACCAGATATGGATATCCCACCCAAGTGTCCTTATTGTGTCTATTCTGTATACTCTGCTTGCCCAAACTTGGCACCTCTCTGAGTAGCCCCTTTTTTCCCCATTTTTTCCTAAAAGGTTTTGTGGAGTTTTTTCTTGTCCTCTGCGAGGGTCCAAGGTAGGGGGGGTTATTGTTTTCATGATGTGGTCATTGTGAAGCCCTTTGAGACTGTAACCATGTTTAAGTGCTATGCAAATAAATTTGACTTGACTACTGTACAATAAAAAAAAAAACATACCATCATCTTCTCAAACAGAGCCAAGATCTCTTTCTCTGAGGTGATCTTTGATGAGAGCTCCTCAAACTCAGATGAGGTGGAGGAGGAGGAAATGGACCAATCACTGCAGTTGTGTTTAGGGTGTGACAGGTGTGGGCGCTCCTTTTTACTGCCCGGAATCCGAATACTGGCAAATCTGTCCAGCTGTAGAGACAAAGAAAACACAGTTACAATAGAGACCACAGTACTGGACTTTCAGTGCCAAGTTTTCCATGGCTGTTTAATACAAACTGGTGATGTACGCTGAGTTGACAAAAGATTAGGGCGACATGCTCTTTCTATGAAATAGGCTGATCAGGTGAATGCTGTTCCTTATTGATTCCTTATTGAATTCACCTATTAGATCCACTTCAGTCATGAAGGGGAGATGAAGGGGAGATGAAGGTGAGGAAACAGCATAATGGTGACCCTAATATTTTGTACACTGTAATTAATGTTAGTTTGGAATGATATTTATATTTAAATGGTTAACCATTCAATACAAAGTAGACTAAATAATTAGGCTATTAGTGAGCTTTAAACATCTGTGTACTGTTAGTGTGCACTGTGTGAGCTAAGCACATGTATTGGTAATTTTTGGTGAGACATATTAGGTGTTTTAAGACACATCATGGAGGAAACACAAAAATTCCTACAATGGCAAGTTTATTTTGTAGCTCAAAAACTAATAAATGCCACATTATTACCACAAAGTGAAATAACTGCTAAAATTATTAAATAACTTAAATATTAATAAACAAAATTATTTCCTCAAATCAAAAGTATTTAAGTATAGATTTTTCATCTTTGAAATTATACCAAATAATGCACAAGGCAGTCAGAGGACAGCAAAAATCCCCCAAAACCAAGCCCTGGCAATAACTCATGTATAAAAAAACATGGCTCCTAACACTGTCACCGTTAAGACCCCTTTGAAATGTGTTATGCATGTTCAGGGGCCACTAATTATCACGCTACTGAAACACTACTATTGGGCCATCAGTTAAGAAAACAGGTAGCCAATGTTTCTGTGACAACAAATCAATATACAGCTGGGTATAAGACTGACCTAGTGTATCACTAGGGCATCTAGTGTTTCTGTCTACCAGTTTCGCATGCGATGGGATCTGGTAAGAGTGTGTCATCGTGTCAGAAAAAAATGTAAACAACTGACAGGGACAACAGCAATGCCTTTAGTAAAGCTGTGGCAGAAAAAGCCATGTTAGATGTTACAGAACATTGATCTGCATATCAAATCTTACCACATCATCCGTGAGGTTTCTAAAGGGTAAGTGCTACAGGTGGGGAACAGAAAAGGGAAATAATCAGGATACATAAGATTACATCATAGAGGTACATTAAATAAACAAGGATTTCATAGGGCCCTACAACACTGTTAGGAGTAACCCATTACTTTAACTATGATTTAAATAATAAGTTCACACATTTTTGGATTCCAGGCGATTTTTCAATGCTGCAAAAGTTTGTAGGCAGTACAAAGTGCAGGCAAGGCAGGCAAAAGTGAGGCAAGTGAGCAAATAATACATAGAGGTGGGGGGTGGGGGGTGTTACTTTAAGTTTGT
>CABFOQ010045277.1:0-10679 GCA_900660455.1 Gephyroberyx darwinii | reverse complement strand
AGAGGAGCTCCAGGTCAGCCCAGGAAGCAGCGGAGGCTGGCTCCTTCCTGGGACCGCCCACTCAAGCCTGCCAATAAAGCAAAGCGTTCAAATGAATGACCTTACTTATTCCTAATGGCAGCCAATTCCTCTCGTCCACGGTTTCCTAATACTGTATCAGTGAAACCTGAGACTCCTGAAACAGCAGTCTGATGTCTGGGAAAAAGTAAGCGACCAGGGCCGGACATAGCCCCCTGAGGGGCCCACCCTAATGGGGACCTTCTCTAGGGGAACCCTCTTTAAACCTATGCTTCTCTTCCCAGCAGTCTGACGGCTGTCTGGGGAAAAGTAAACGACCAGGGCCGGACATAGCCCCTCGAGGGGCCCACCTTGGGGGGGCCCTTTTGAGGGGGGCCCCCTTTAAGCCCACGCCTCTCTTCCCAGCAGTCTGATGGCTGTCTGGGAAAGAGTAAGCGACCAAGGCCGGACATAGCCCCATGAGGGGCCCGCCCTCTTGGGGGGCCCTTTCGAAGGACGCCCCTTTAAACCCACGCTTCTCTTCCCAGCAGCCTGACAGCTGGTTGACAGTAAGCGACCAGGGCCAGACATAGCTCCTCGAGGGGCCCACCTTGAGGGAGCCCTTTCGAGGGGGGCTGCCCTTGTATCACACAGACCCGTGTGATGGTGGTAGGGCCCAGGAAATACAGAGCGTTCCTAGACAATGCGTTCATAGACTATTTCCTGGTACCCAAGAAAATGGGGGACATGAGGCCTATTCTGGACCTACGCCCCCTCAACAAGCTAGTGGTGGCGAGGAAGGTCAGGATGCTTACCACCAGAGCACTGCTAAGGTGTGTGAGAAAGGGGGACTGGTTAACGTCCATCGATCTCAAGGACGCTTACTTCCATGTCCAGTCACACAGGAAATTCCTCCACTTCGCCTTTCAGGGCAGAGCGTAGGAGTACCAATGCCTCACCTTTGGCTATTCCCTAGCCCCGCGCACTTTCTGCGTCGAGATGGCGCTGGGCCTGCTCAGTCAACAAGGAATAAGAATTCTATTCTACCTCAACGACATCCTGGTATTGAGCCCATGGGAGGAGGAAGCCTGGGAAAACACAAGGTCACTAGTGGTGCACCTCTCCCTTCTAGGCTTCGCCATCAATTGGGAGAAAAGCACGCTGTTCCCCAGCCGTCAGTTGGTGTATCCCTAGATTCAACATCTATGACAGCAAAGCTCTTGCCCCAGAGGCAAGTAGCCATTTGGTCAATGCTAACTGCATTCCACGCCCACAGGGTCGTGACGGCCCTGTCAGTTATGTGTCTTCTAGGGATTATGGCAGCAGCTCACCCAGTGGTTCCCCTGGATCTGCTCTTCATGCGCAAACTTCAAAGATGGTTTGCTCGCCAGAAATTAGACCCCAGGCATCACAAGCGCATAATGTTGTCCATTCTGCTCAGTGACATTGGACCTGAGCCATTGGAGAGAACCCATGACCATGTCCACAGGGGTTCCTTTGGGCAGAGTAGCATCTCACGTTGTCGTGTTCACAGATGCTTCTCTGACTGAGTGGGAGAGACAGGTCACCCCCCACGCCATCGGCACTCGGTGGCGGACTCCTCTCTCTGCTCACATAAATGTGCTGGAACTAACCACGGTTCTGAAAGTACTGAGGCATTTTCACACCCTGGTTCAGGGTTGCCATGTGCTGGTGAGAACGGACAGAATGTCGGCGGCAGCCTATATCAACCGCCAAGGGGGAGTATGTTCCTCTGCCCATCACAGTGCGGCAGTCAAGTTCTGGCTTTGGGCGTTCCAGAACCTCCTCAGTCTGAGAGCTCTTCACATAACGGGCAGAATGTCGGAGCAGGCCTCATGTCCCATGGCGGACCCTGCCGGGATGAGTGGCGGTTACATCCCGACATTGTCAAACAGATCTGGCAGTGATTCAGGGAAGCCCAGGTAGACCTGTTTACCTTCAGGGAGAACACTCATTGCAGTCTCTGGTTCTCCCTGAGCCCACAGGATCTTCCGCCGCTGGGTGTAGATGCAATGGCCCACGTTCCATGGTCTAACCCTCATTCTTGTAGCTCCAGAGACATGGTCGGCCCTGTGGTTCCCAGAGCTACAACCCTTGTCCCATGTGGCCCCATGAGACAGGACACACTGTCCCAAGCCCTAGGCACCGTTCAGCACCCTCCACTGATGGTTTGGTATCTGAAAGGTTGATTCTTCAGGACATGGGGCTGTCGACAGCAGTAATTGGTACAATTCAGAGCGCACGTGCATCTTCCACTATCACAGCGAAGTGGAATGCCTTTTCAAAATGGTGTGACAGCAAGGGCGCCTCCCCGACCTCCTGTTCGGTAGGGCAGGTGCTTTCGTTCCTTCAATCCTTGTTGGATAAGGAATTGTCCTTCTCCACCATGAAGGTTTACGCTGCTGCGGTGTCAGCATGTCATGTTGGATATGATGACAAGCCTGTTTTCAGTCACCCCCTGGTCAAGAGATTCTTACAAGGGGCCAGACGCGTAAGGCCAGTCAATTGGGTGATGGCACCACACTGGGACCTCCCCACTGTTTTACAGGGGCTAACAAAGAGTCCTTTTGAACCATTGTCCCAGGCCCCTTTGAACGCTTTATCATTTAAGACAGCACTGCTACTCACACTGGTCTCATCTGAGCGTGTCAGTGAGATCGGTGCCCTGTTGGTGCACCCAAGCTGTCTGTCTATCAATGGGGATGGCTCCTTCGCTTCGCTCAGGCCGAATCCCACCTTCCTGCCCAAGAACATAAGGAGTTCCTATCATTGTAGGGACATTGTGCTAAAGGCTTTCCATCCACCTCCTTATGCAAATGAGTCTGAGGCGGAGTTACATCTCCTGTGCCCAGTACAGGCACTTACCATCTATATTCAGCACACAGCTGAGTTCAGGATGACACAGCAGCTGTTTGTGTGTTTTGGGGATTCCACCAAAGGTCGTGCTCTCTCAAAACAGCGGCTGTCACACTGGCTATGTGAGAGTGTATTTTTAGCCTACACTGTATCGAGCTTGACCCCACCGGCAGGTGTCAGAGCTCACTCCACGCGTGGCGTGGCGGCCTCATCAGCCCTGTTTAAGGGTGTGTCGGTGGAAGACATATGCACTGCCGCGTCTTGGTCTTCCCCAAGTCCTTTTGTGCATTTTACATGCTTGCTTTATATGACTGGGGGCTCCTTTGTACACTCTGTTCTGGAGCTGGGAACGAAGGCGCAATGCAGGACAAGGAGTGAGTCATTTGGTGACAGTTACAGTTCGTAACTTGCCTTCTTCTCTGTCCTTTCCCATTGCCCTAATCACTGCTGGATGCTCAGTCTTATTCCCCTTGGTTACAGTTCGTAACCCCATACATAAGACTGACGCACTCCGGAGGGACGGGTCCTGTCCACATGGTCGGGCTATTCAAGCTGTAGCTTTCCCACCGGTTTTACCTGGACCATTGATTAGGGTTGATTGCCTAGGTTCCATTCCTCTGCGCTAGGTACCGCTGGAGGGGTTGATGTGGTGGCTTGTCATGCTGTTAGGTTAGCGCCGGTATGCTAACACCTTTTTCTTCAATACGAACGCCTATGCTCGTATGAAGAAACAGCAGACTGTATGCAGTGATAACTGACTGTCAGTTTGTCCGGGCTCCCTCTTGATGTCAAGTGCAAGGTTCAGTGAACACAAGATGGCTATGGTTGGTTTATACTGTTCTTCATGTGATGCGTGAACTTGAGCATGAATCAACATGACCAGGTAGTTCTGGATTATGTATGTGTTATTCAGAATATGCTTGTGTCTTTGCCCCTCGGGCCTTTGGGTCCAGCAGGGGTGCGATCAGGCTCCGCTAAACAGCAAAGCCTACGAGAAATAGAGTGGTAGTTATATACTATAACTCTAGTTCTATGATCCTAGGCAAAGCCGTGAGGGGACACCTGCTGTCCCCTCCATGGTTCGCAGAAAGAAAATCGTGGAGGACGAATGCCGGCAAGCACGGCATTATATACAGGTGCTTGGGGACGGAGCCCCAGCTGATGGGTGCATCGTTGAATTTTCAGTGCTCGACAATGTGGTCATTGACACAATGTTGCAATCAGGTTTGCAACATTGTGTCAATGACCACTTGTTACGCTAAATGGGGAATAGGGGAGATAAGGCTATATATTAACATGCTGAGATGGACACACGTAAGCCTATTATTTTTTAAAAATAATATTTTCGTGGAGGGAGATCTCTGTTCCGGACTTGAGAAAACTCAGATTAGTTTAACTATATTTCACAGCAACGTTACAAACATTTATTCAACATCACTATCGATGGCCGAACGTGATGTTATACCAAACAACCAGTCAAGAAGTCAGGAATGTCTAAAAGTCCACACAGAGCCGGTTGATTCCCTAAAGAAGACGCCGTGTTATTTAAAGATTATCGCCCAGATTTACTAGAAGATTTTTTTTTCAAGAAATTTTGGATTGGCTCCTCGTAGTCCTTTCAGTCAGCTGATGCCACTCTGATTCGCCCTAGTAGCTCGGGGCATCTAGATGCTAATTTGGTCATGGCTGCTATTGGAAGACTTGGACGGACTTTGAGTGACCTGTGACCAAGTAGGGAAAATCAATGGACAACTTGATGCAATGGATACACGATGCATGCAGTTGAGGAGAGTAACAAGCGCCCCCTCCAAGGGGCCGGCACCATCGACTAGACGGGCACACCGTCCAAACATTGCGGTGAGTTTTAAACTTGGCTAGCTAACCCAGTTAGACCAGCACCTCAGCGGGAAGTTTTCTCACTAATATGTAAGATATATAGCTTACTGGTTTGTAATTTCTAATATGTTACAGGAAGCGGTACGGAGGTTGCACAACAATGAGAACAACATCCACCGATATCCACAAGAAGGGTATGAATGCTTGTTGTGACGGTTGCTTGTTGTGAACTGTTAGCCAGATAGCTAGGCTAGCTAGTTAGCTAGCTAGTCCTTACTGCTGGGCTCACGGACACTGACCGTCCCAGACAACAAGATTTGGATGGATATGAAGTTTAAGATTGTGTATTTTCGAAGTTACACACCTTGAAATTACTAGATGATCAATCTTTTCTGAGGCATTAATTATTGGTGTTTGGAACACTGTGGGCCTCGTGGCTGTACAGCATGCATCAGGTGTACCGTAGCCTTGTTAACTTAATTCACATCCAATGAGAACCTAACGTTAGGTTACTATTGTATAATGGAGCTAGATTGCTAGAAGTGTACAGCCTAATTAGGAAACAACCAACACTTAACTTTCTGTTTCAACAGCATCATTTCTCCACATAACGAGGCGGTTACAACATCACTGCTGAAGGAGGTCGTCACCAGTTTTCCAGACGCTGACGTGGATGTTATCACGGGTAAGCAAACCTTTCAAAATTAGCCTGGTGTTAAAGGCTGATATTGAGCCATAACGTTGGAACCACACCAGTCCTATCTAATGTGCCTTTCCAGGGCATTTTTATTTTTTTACCATAACAATAATTTCAAATGATTGCATCCTCTCTGCATTCGCAGCTATTAAAGTGTGTCTGTGTACATTGTACTTTCAGCTGCATGCAAGACATATTATGAGATTGTGCGGCGGGCATACATGTGGTCCCAGCCTGAACGATAACATTGGAAGGAGGCGGCTAAGATTATGGCACATGACTGCCAGAGAAGGAAAAGGGTAGGCCTCCACTTTACCTATTTTGTCATTGTGCTGTTGTGTTGTTTTGAGTCCCTAAATAATGTCTGCAGTTTGTTTCCATCATTTCGTTTTGTTCAGGAAGTCCTTAAGGGAAAATGTTTCAGAAAATCACACTGTTTCAGAAAATCTGTGAAAGGGTGTTTTGGTGTTTTCGCGTCTGTACTGATTTGTTAATGCATATCTTTGCTGGGCTATTTTTTAAATTTTTATATTTCAGGCAACAACTCATGTATCGATTGACATTTTATATGAGAATAAAATGTAAATGCGATTTAGTTTGGCGTCAGTTTGGCCACTATTTCCATGAGGACACCCAAAACTGATATCCCGAATACTGAGCCGCTGCATCAAGGCTGATTTGGGATCAGAACCAGGCAATCTACTTTTACTTGTATGACCCCAGCAGTCCACCGGATGTGCAGTTGTAGCAGCATACAGCAATAGCAGCATACAGCAAGCAAAGCAGCACACAGCGACAGCAGCATACAGCGATAGCAGCATAGGCAAGCATAGCAGCATACAGCAATCGTAGCAGCATACAGCGATAGCGGCAAAGTTGCGAGCATTGCAAGCGAGGATGGTTGAGTGATCATGGGCAGCAGACGATTGGTCACCAGCTATTTTATGTGTACCGGTGGGGCACCCACCATATGGCCAAGTAGACAAAAGGGAGACGCAGTGACAAAATGCAAGCTATGCATTTCTACAGTGCGAGTTACTGGCCCGGTGGCCGATTAACGTTACCACCAAGCTGACACTCCAATAGGGTTGTAGGGCATCAGTTAGCCGGTAGCATGACCCAGGAATTGGAGATTCCTCCCGATAGAACTGCATCATCCTCGGAATCGGAGACAAAGAGTGACATGGTGATGGCGATAGCTAGCAGGTAATGTGTGAGTTTCATTGGCAAGCATAAACTGCCGTAGAGAAACACGGTGTGCAGGGTGGTGGCAGCAGAGAATGAGCAGTGAGAGTGTGGCAGCTTAAATAGACCATGCAATTATGGTGGTTATGCGGGCACATCAGCTGATGCATCAGGTGACTGCTGTACTCCTCGAGTGTGTTGCCAGAAATAGCTCCGCAGGCTTTGTTCCATTTGCATTGTGTTCTGTGGGTGTGTGTGTGTGTTTACCCACTTACCTTCACTGGTTTGCACTTGTTTGTTTATTCATTTATTTTTATTTCACTTACTTGGTTTGGCTTCACTTCACTGCAATAAACTACTTTTATAGACTTTTATAGGGTTGGTGGTACACTAATTATGTGCTGACAAGAGTTAATGTAATAAACAACTAATCATCTGATTTTGAAATGGATATTTCGGAATGAATAGGCTACATTATGATAAAAGTAATCTAGTAATCTATAGGCCTATGGGCATAAAGCATGTTTATGATCACTTTTTATTCATCCGATTTTTTCATCCCATTTAACGTCATCAGTCTTAGCTGGTCTTCCAATGAAATTGAAAGCCATTACTGCATGGTGCTCCCCACGTGGGTCTGGTGTGAACTGCGATACGGCAAGCAGGTATGAAAATTCCCTTTGTTCTAACGAGGTAAGTAATCTGCCCCCCATCGAGATTGATGGCAGATGTTCCTCGGGTGAAAACGACTCCCGTGCCCAAACGGTGGTCGTTAACTTGATTACTACCGAATAAATTAAGTGCCGTGGAGCTTTGCGGCTCTGTTCGGAGTCAGAAACAGGGCTTTTCATGCAGTGTGATGGGTGAATTCCTGATCCAGCTGAAGGGTAATTTCTCAGCCAGATTCAGTGATTTCGTCATCCCCAAAGATATAATCACGTTTGTCTGCGACTTGCTGTCAAGGCCAGTTGAAGAATTCTCTTTGCTTGCGAAACAAGTGATTCCACTGTTGGATGAGGCGACCTTTCAATTAGAACTGATCGATTTCCAAAAATACAGCTAGATCAGTGATGCATTCAGGAGTGCCGAATCTCTGTGCTCTTTTTGGCTGACATGCTCTGAAGAATTTGCGACAGTTAAGAAGCTTGTAATGTTTGGGCTCACAATGTTGATATACACCTGTGAATCATCCTTTTCGTCAATGAATGCCATCAAAGGGCGTCCTGGTGGCTCAGTGATTTAAGGCGCATACCATGTGGAGCACGCCTGATCTCGTGTGAGTGCAGAAATGGGAAGTCGCAAAAACAAGGGAGTAGCAGAGAGCAGGAGAGAACGAGTGGAAGAAATACAATTTAATTTGGAAACAGAAGTCGTTTTTGGTTAAGCGTTAAGTGCTTGGGAGAGGAGTAGAGGTGGGTGGTTAGTTTCCCCTGGCAGCATTAGGCTGTTAGGGGGGTTCCTGTCAGCGTCTGTGTGTACGGGTGGTGGTAAGGGGAACAAAGGGGGATCAGCTATGGCGGCGAGGAAGAGTGCTGATGGATGCGGTGAGGAAGAGGAGAGGAGTGAGGAGAAGGACAGACAAACAATGATCGAAATAGGGATGAAAACGACAGCGGTAAAGGGCACGGAAGAAGTGAATGGATGGACGGCAAATGACGGCGGAGTGACAATGGGGGGGGAAGGAGAAGTACGGAAAAGAGCTGACGGTGGAAGTGGAAGTGGAGGAGAAGGAAGGTGTGTCGATGATGGATGTGCTAAAGGAGGTGAAAAAAATAGTGTGGAGAGGTGGTGGGATGCAGAGTGAGGGGAGAAAGAACGTTGACATTATGATGAAGGACAGGGAGGGGAAGAAAAAGATGGACGGAGTGAGAGTGAAAGGAGAGATGGTGCACACCAGAGACATTGTAAATAATGAGATGGTGGTGTCTTTCATAAACCTGCCGGTGTATTTAAGGGATGCCAAAATACTGGCGAAGCTCGAGGGGTGGGGAGTAAGAGCAGCATCGGCCATAAAGAGACGCATGTGGCTGGGGACGGAGATTGTGGATGGGACATGGTTTTTAAAAGTCCGCTTTAATGACCAGGTCAGGACGTAGCCGTACTTGACAAAGTTTGAGACTCTGAGAGGGGTGGAGTATGTCAGGGTAATACATGACAGACAAGTGAGAGTCTGTAGATTGTGTATAAAACCCAGGCATATCTTCCGAGAGTGCCCGGAATTTAAATGTTTCAGGTGCCACCAAACGGGACACTACGCAACAAAGTGTGAGGAGCAGAGGGAGTCAGAAAGAGGGGAGGAGGACAGTGGACGAGAGGATGGTGACGAGAGGGAGGATGGGAAATGGATGGAGGAGCAGGACAAAGAGGGTGAGGACGGCATGGAGGAGGAGGAGGAGGACGGGATTGAGGAAGCAGATGGGGTCGAGGAGGAGGAAGGAGAGGATGGCAGCGAGGAGATAGTTGGAATGGCAAAGGAAGTGGTGGCGGTGGAGGCGGTTGAGAAGGGGCAGAGGTCAGCAAAAGGTGAGAGAGATGAAAGAGGTGTGGGCGGGAGATATATATTATAATAATGGGGCTAGAAATGCAAGGGGGGTAGCAATAATGATAAGAAAGGAAAGGGTGGAGGATATCAAGGAGGTATATAAGGATAGGACAGGGAGGTTACTAGAGATAGAGGTTAGATATGGAAAGGTAGATTTTAGATTAATTAACACACCGATCAGCCATAACATTAAAACCACCTGCCTAATATTGTGTAGATCCCTCTTGCCGCCAAAACAGCTCTGGCCCATTGAGGCATGGACTCCACAAGACCTCTGAAGGTGTCCTGTGGTATCTGGCACCAAGATGTTAGCAAAAAACCACTCCGTGCACCCAGTGAGCTGTGATCACCTAAATGAAAAAACGCTCCAAAATGCTCAAAATGGCCCAAAACGTCAAAAAACCACTCAGCTCCTGTCGAAGAGGCCAGAATCTAACATTTCAATCACTTTCACCTCAATCCGTGTACCTAGTGAGCTGGGATCACCTAAATGAAAAAACGCTCCAAAACGCTCAAAACGGCCTAAAGCGTCAAAAAAAACACTCAGCTCCTGTAGAAGAGGCCAGAATCTAACATTCCAGTCACTTTCACCTCAATCCGTGTACCTAGTGAGCTGGGATCACCTAAATGAAAAAACACTCCAAAACGTCAAACGTCACTTTCAGCTCAATCCGTGCAGGGGCCAGAGCTGGCCAGAGGCCAGATCCTTTAACACTAGAACTGCCACGGCGGTCTCACAGACCATTTGGGTTTTTCTGTTGCAAATATCTCTGTTCATATAAAGAGTATGAGTGCCCCAGTCCATGACTTTTCCTAAATATGTGTTAACTTTATTTTCAAAAGACAAAAGATTTCTGAGCAGTTATACCTAGAACTGCCACAGACGGTCAGATTGACCGCATTATGTCCATATACCACATTATTACTATATAAGGCAATTTCCTCCATTTTGGCTGGGTTTTTTGCACGTTTTAGGTTGCTTAGCAATATTTATTGTTTTTCTTCAATAATTCCCTTTGTTCATAGTGTAAAATCTCAATCCAAAACACAGAGCAGTAGTCTATTTGAGTTGCATCAGGATTATCTGCCGTGTTGCCTGCTATTTGACGATCAAGAGGATGAAGATGAAGAGAACAAACCGAAGACTAAATGTAGAAGAGGCTTTGGCATTGTTTCATGAACTGGGTGAAGGGGAATCTGATGGTGGAGAAGTCTGATACTTGAGCGATGTGGACTGGAGTGAGGAGGAGTGTTCGTCTTGATTCCGACTATGAGCCAGCGGGACCCCAGCGTAAAAAATCCAAACCTAACAATGCTGTCCCCGTTCTGCCAGCTGTGCCATCTATTGCCATATACACACCATTGGTCCCAGGTAGGCACATGTTATTTATTTTTTCATGTAAGCCTATATTATTTTGGGCCTGGGGCTAGGATGAATTAGTACACAGTCAAATGGATCGCGCCTCTGTATAGGTACTATACATTCATGAACGTGCAGCTGCTTCAAAGTGCAAAGTTGTGCAGAGCTGTAAAAAAAAAAAAAAA
>CABFOQ010045275.1:0-10542 GCA_900660455.1 Gephyroberyx darwinii | reverse complement strand
ATATAAGCCATACTTGCCATATACTGTTTGTGTTTTTGCTAGTTGCTAGTTTAGATTGATAGTTAATTGTGTAGTAGTTGTTGATTAACTGAAGTATTATTGATTATTGATTGATATTGCTAAAGTTAAATAAACTCTGTTATACTTTTAAAGAGAAGTTGTCTGTGATTTCTTGTGCATTTGTGTTGTAATAACGGTTGGTTGAAGGGCCCTGTGTACGAACTCACCCTTCACTGTTCACTCATAAATGTACAGTGGTCCTTATACACTGTCATTTGGGAGTGAACAGCCATTTTGAGACTGAATTAAAGGTTTGGTTATTGGTCCCTGATTCCAGGGTGGTGCCCCGTTAACATTGACTCCCGTCAATAAATTTATGAAAATTAATAATCTCACAATTATTAATTATTAATTGCTGATATCCAAATCTGCCCCTATTGAACCCCAACAACGGCTATCAGGTATAAAGCGACGACAGACTGGCTTTCCAGCTTTGTCAGGAAACAACCAGCAAAGCACCTTCAAGAATGATCTCTTGATGGCATCATCGACACAAGACATGTTCATCTTCACAAATCTAGACTGATCTTCCCTAGATAATAGGAGCCACACTATTGACAGTGAATACTATTTTGGAGTAGATTATTACCTAAATGTTGTAAATGCTATTAAATGGAGGCTTTTGCTTGCCCCTGCATTTGTATTTGCTGGTGACAGCTGTTCTTTTTGTCCATGTAGTTAGAGCCCTACATGGATGAGAAGTTCATATCTTGAGCCTTTGCCACCATGGGGGAGCTAGTGGTAGGGGTGAGAATCATCCGAAACAAGATGAACTGGTAAGGCAGCAGGTGCATCTACTCTCATATCGGCTATGCTCCCCACCGTTGTGGGGATTGAACCTTCAACCTTCCAGTTATGGTACAATCTCTCTAACCACTAGACCACTTTGAAATGGGAGGAGTGACATCAACCACAGTAAAGCTGCTCAAACGGCAGCGAGAGGTCACTTTAAATTTTGAGGATTTCATTACCCAGAAATCCTGTGCGGTAACATCACTTAACAAAATCTCTTCTTAGTGGGGGTGGAGGTGGAGGCGGAGGCGGTAAAGAGGTCTGATTACTGATTATTAATGCCTCTCCTGTTTGCGTTCGTTGAAGAGAAAATCCTCAGTTACATTGCTATTGTCAAATAGGAATCCTTATCTGCATGAGCTCCCTCACAACAGTCATTTGGATTGTCAGTGTCCACCTAGCATGACAATGAGGGTTGCCACCTATAAGTATTCTATGTAAGATTCAGGTAAAATAGCACCCTCTGCAGAAGCAAAGATGAATGACAAATCTAAATCAAAACAAAGACAGAACCTGCATCATAAATGGATGGGTGGATAAACTAAATGGATAAACTACACCAATTCTAAATCCTCAAATCATCTGAGTAATGGAAATGACGTATTAGATCTAGTTAAGAGGGCTAGGCTAGTTTCCTTGATAGCAACACAACATTAGTTTTAATTCCTCCTGCTTTCAATAACAATGCCAATGTTTGTTCTTAGTTTTGACCTTGCTCTATCAAAGGCACTTTGGGAGGCGGAGCCAGTTGAGCCTGGATGGTTAGAAAGGGTGGGAGGGGCTCCAGCTGTAGCTATTTACAGCCCGTAAAAAATACATTCAGCTGAATACAGGGGACCACAAAAAAACCAAATGGGGTTCCTTCCTCCGCCATATCTTTTAACCTACTGATAAGATTGTAGGCTAGATGAAGGCTAGAATCTTTACATAGACTGCCTTTAAGGAAAGTAAGGAAAGGAAAATAGGTGACATTTCAATACTAGCAGGGACAAAAGGCTATGACAAACCTAAAATGTCAACCTCTAAAATATTTAACTGTCCCATATGTATATAGTAATAACACTTGAACCTGTACTGTTATAAAGTGATGGATGCTCTATCTATATTCTGTCCCAGGACAAATCATGAGACTGCCAGTGCAACCAAGTTTGTTTCTAGAAGCTTTTGCATGTGTGCTGCACAGTTGGATTCACTTTCACTGTCTGTCCATGTGAATTTTGTCTGCCTGCTAGGTTGTGCATTTATTCAATTAGCCCCCTTAAACCTGGTGATGAATCGGCTACTGTAAATACTATGTTGAACTGCCCGATTGCAACAGTCAGTGAATTTATGGCCTAGAAAACATGTTTCTAATCAATTTTCTTTCTTTTTCTTCACCTTGTTGCAGGGGTGCAGCCGGCTACTGTTTTGGCGAGTTGTCAGACGAAGCTACAGCGGAGAGGTGTCTGAGGAAAGTGAACGGAAAGCCCTTACCTGGAGCCACTCCAGTACAGTACCCCCTTTACGCACCTCACACCACTGAGCTCGGCTTTCTCGTCTTTTTCAGTATTCCATCTATCTGCTTGATCCAACAAGTGTTGGGAGGTCAAATGATGAATGCTACGCTTTCTTCTGTCAACAGCCGAGAAGGTTCAAGCTTAATCGCGCCACTTACGGAAGACAGGGAGAGAACAGGTATACAGCGTGATGGTATATGTCCTCTGCACAGATATGGGTTGTTGAAGTCCTTTCCTTGTGAGGACTCTTCCTTTAATGCATGAAGCACATTTCTTCATACATTAAAGCTGCACTAGGCACTAGCCATCTTATCAGTCTAAATCGCAAAGTGTTGCTGCAACAGAGTAGAATGACCCATCCCCACCAATTTAGACGCCGTAGATTTGCCCAAATTAAATTCCGGTATCGGGTGTAGTCACTTCCCCATCCACAGGAAGTAACAAATTGAAACTTCAGTGAAATACAAAGTGTCTCCTAGACAGCAGCGAGTGAGCGTTACATCCAGAGGAAGCCGGACGCACCAACGTTAGATCTTTTGGGCTCTCTCATCCCGTTGGTATCCTTACAGGATTTCTGCACGCTGTACGTTGTGGAAGGGACCAGTGTAGTTTAGTTGCGCTATAACAGCGTAGCTGGATAGACTCTAGTGCTACGTATCAGGTATTGCCTCATCGTCATCAGTCGTCATTCTCCTCTTGCTAAACAAGCACTCTTTCTCTACAGGGGTGATTATTCAGACAACAGGTATAATCAACAATACTCCTACAGCAACTATCAACAATACTCCAGTTACTATTCAATTTGGGGCGATGACCAGGATGCAGGAAACTACAGCAGCTACAACAACCACAAGTACAATTATGGTCATCAGGTGAGTAGTTTGGTCACGTCAGAGTAGTTGATATAGGCTATCTATAGAGCCCTTTAGTGCTTCCTATCATACATCTTTTTCCTGTATTCTACCTTGGCTTAAAGCCATGGTACTAATGGTTATGGTGTTTGGTTAAAGAAAGGGTCTTCTCCTTGTTTCAGCCCTATGAGGAGGCTGAGGATGATGGACTGGAGGGTGAGTCCGCTGTTCGGTGATCACTTTGGCTGTAATTCAGAATGCAGTGCAGTGTGGCGCTCTACCACAATGTCTTACATCATCTTAACTCAAGGCCTTAAAAGGTGTTTAACACACAATATAGCATTTTAAGGAAATTCAGTTTAGAAACCCTTTTAAATATTGTGGGGTTTTTTTGCCTGTCAGAAATGAGCCACACAGAACCAAATATCCTGATAGGACTACACCCTGAGGAAGGCTCTGGGAAATGTCGGTTGTCTTTTGGCTCTCAATACTTTTTAAATGGACTTGCTTGTCCCTGCATGTTGGCCAAAAATTGGCCAAAAATTTGCAAGGGAGTTGGATCACTACTGTGTTACAGCAATCAGAGATAGAGAAGAGCAAAACGAACATGTATTTATGTGAAAATGTCATGGACTATTTACTTTGAAGTTTCATCCCGTCTTATTTCTGTCTGCATTCACCTCTCTCTCCCCCCTTGGCAGAGCCCTCAGTGGAGCTGGATGTGGTCGAGGCCAACAGGCTGTTCATAGAGGAGAGTGAGGAGCTGTATGATGCTCTTATCGACTGCCACTGGTCCGTTCTAGAGCGACCAACCCACTAGGGCACCAGGCGCCCAGGTGGGTGCTAGCGTCTGATCCTCAGCCTCTGCACGCGGTCGTAACAGTCCAGTGTTGAGGCTCACGGGCGAAAAAGGCAAGCGCCGATGCTGAGTGAAGCCGGTCCAGCTCTTTCCCAGTGGGGAAGGAGCGGAAGGCCACTAGGACCGGCCCCTAGGAACTCAACAGAGACCCAAAGGGACTTTTCCCCATCCAAACTCCATTCCGATCACGCCTTGTAATTAGCTGCTTTAACGCGGTATGACATGGGAAGACATCTAGTGCATGTTTTGATCCTTTTCTCCTCCTGCTACTGTAGTGAATGCCATGGAAAAGGACTCTTGCTAAAAGTGTATTAAGTAAGGTTTTTACTTTTTTACTGCCCTGTAGCACAAAATGACCTGATATGTGGATGTTGATGATCAATACCAATGACTCAACGATTTCCTGGCCAGGTATTGATTTCTGGCTTTCAAAACTCACTTTCCAGCCCACACAAACATACATATCCAAGAAAAACTCCCCACCCACTGGAATTTAAAATTTCTCAATAATGGATGACAGTGGTATAAGGGAGCAACCAACGTTGCAACACATTTCAGCTATGAAGGCTAAAAAGATGTGTAGAATGTGTTGTATGTGTAGAAATTCTGAAAAATTATGTACCGGAACTTGTATTTTAATTAGCCTACATACTATGTATTATATGTAAGACAAAACCCATATCTACATTCTGTGATTAAAAAGAGTTTTTATATTGTTTGAGTGAAACAGTAAAGTCTATTTGAGCCTTGCATCTAACACATGAACCTGACACTGACGGAAACTAAACGTGCAGAGAGCTGGCTTAGTGACCAGTCAGGAGCCATATGCCCTACGTCATATTATTCCAATCAAAAGACCCTTATGAACTTGGTCCTTTATTGTTTTTTCTAGTTTCTATAGTTAACATTTTTTATAAGACCTTTTTCTTCAAAACAATACGAAAACTGATGTGTTTACCATAGTCTTGGATGGGGAAAACATTTCCCTGCAAAACATTTAAAAGGAAAATGTACCTGGATGAACCCTGAAATGCTTAATAACAGGAGAAAAGTTCATGTGCATTTGTTTTGACTTGGCCACACTCTGGGGTTTGATTTTTGCAAGATGTTTATTTTGCATCAATACCTCATATTAGTGGCCGGCGTGCTTGCTTTGTACTCAACTGCACTGCATTGGTATTACATAAGCTGACCAGTATGTCACTCTTTCCTCCCTTCTCCCATCTCTTCCACAGTCAATTAATCAGAGCTTTGGATAGTTGCCTGGGCAGGATGCAATTAGATTATGAGTCCCACCCTTTGCCTTAGTGTTACAGTATAGAGTTTGTTCCTAGATCACAGTCTGCTTATTACACATGCTTCTTCAATTTTACAGTGACGAAATGTAGGCGTGATGTATAATTGCAATAATGAAGTGGTCCAGACTATTTTCTACTACTCTCTCAGTATATGGCCTTTGTGACTACAGAAAGTCTACATTGTCTAGATATTGAGATCGCTACTGTCATGTGAGGCCAGCACACTGCTGCATTTGGACTTCATTGGAGGCAGTGTGAAAGTCATGGGACAGGCACAAGATCTACTATTTAAGGCCTATTATTAATGAACTTTAAATGACAAATGCCTATATTTGAAGCTTATTCAGCCTTAGGCTATTTAACATTTCAGATTTGCCTCTAATTTTTAGGAGAGGTTTCTAAAACATTGTTGAAGTCTAAATCTTGATATAGAGGTTCATTAAAAAATGTTCATGTAGAAAATGTATTTTATGCTAAGGCGAGGAGTGGTGCTGCGCTCGACAAAATGCTGCATTCACTGCCTGTGGAAAAAAAACTTTAATTACGACGTAATGGTTTACAGAGATGGACATTTTCATTTTCTGGGAGGTGACCTCACTGTGATCACGCCCAGAATATGAATAATTTACAAAACTTGAAATCATGGTGGGGTGAATCACCAGCTTATAAATTTGACCTCCTGTATAGCCTATTAATTATCACATTTCCTTAAATCGGCAGGATAGCACCACAGGCAACACGAATATTCATAGTTTCCGTGTGGGTGTGCATAAAAACTGCTTGGCTGAGTTGTATTGTAGGCCTGGGGTGTCAGTTATGACAGGGCTACTTCATCAATAGCAGACGGCCATTTTTGATGATGGAGTAGCAAATAAACTGTTCCAAATGGCTGGTAGTGATAGTGTTAGTGGACGGGAGGGAAAGGGAGTAGTTAAAATAAAAGGTTTGGGTTGCACCCCTGCCCCCAAGTCGCATTTGCCACCAGGTGAACGCCGTTTTCTAATGGGAATCTCGTATTTACCATCCTGCCCGTAGAACCTGAATGCAGCATCGCAGGCACGTCGGATTTACTGTTTTCGACGCGTGTCGTCACACATTGGCTGGGTCCCTGCAAATCTAATTCCGACGTAGAAATATTTATTTGGAGCAACAAAACACATCCGTCGTCAACCTCGTTGCAAGGTGAGAGATTTACTGCGAACGAGCCTGACACAGAATGGTTTAGTCCGCAGTAGAAGAAATAGAAGAAATAGATCTAGGCTGGAAACTGTCAAGTGATGCAGGGAGGGACAACCTATTGATAACGCTGAGTAACGGCTGTATAATAACAATATTGGTCTGCTATTGATTGTATTCTCTCTATTCCAGAGCCGCTGGGCTGTTCTATCATTTAGCCTGTAGCGAGCCTATTCTGTGTCAGGCTGTGGCTTGTTTACAGCCTTTCCACTGTAATCTGTGAGACTGTTAATCCACGTGATTACTTGGGCTGGGCTCACATTGGCCTGCATTTCTTTATTTGACCGGTTCTAGGCCGTTTTTAAACAGGCCTGCCCCATATCAACGGCTCTAAAGTAGCCCATATAGGATGTATGCACAAGTAGCATTTAGGGCCCTTATCCCTAATGGGTGACATGCATAAACTTTAATTGACACTTACTGTAATTGCAGTAAGCTTTAGAATTGGCTCTTAGGCTCTCATCCCAGCATCTCTTTCAGAGGTGCATATCGATGTAAGTCTATATAAATGATGCGTTATATATGTAGAGGTTCATATATAATGTCCAGTATAGACCGATGTCCACCCAGCATATTCAAGTTCTTGAGTCTGATCAGTGAAAAGTCTCAATAAGTCATGTTGTTCATTTGTTAGCCCTGGCCTGTTGCTTTATCCTATACATAATATGACTTAAATGCACTCTCATTATTTCATTATTTATTATGATCACAGAAAGGCACAGACTGTGGTCCTGAACTCTGTGACAGCCAAGATGTCGTACAGGAGAGCGGACAGCTACCCATCGCAGCCGCGAGACTTCAGCAACCTCACCCAGACATGCAGTGGCAACATCCAGAAAATCACCCAGAACAGTGAGTGTTCACTGTGTAGGACATGTACACACACAAACGCGCGCGCGCACACACACACACACACACACACACACACACCAAAAGTCCATCTGTTCCAAGACGTGAGTCTGACTTCTCCACTATTACTCTGGAAGCCACATACATGCACATCAGAGGTGTCAATTCATTAAACCCTAAGGTACGGCAAGTGGTAAGTCCCTGCATGTATTTATCAAAGAAAATAGGAGAATGCACACTCTAGGTGCAGACTAAGGTTGAATGGATACATATGAATGGATTATGCGGGGAAAAAAAACTACAGCAATGTAAAATACTTTTAAATATAAGATGTTATAGCCTACAGCCACTCAGGATTTCTTCCTTTTAGCTTTTTCTCACTTCCCCAGTGACTGAATATCTTGCTCTCTCTCCAGCTGGCCAGATCAAAAATATGCTGTACCAAATGGGGACAAGACAGGAAACCCCAGAGCTACAGGACAGACTGTAAGTACCGGCCTCTCATTTATTACTACCTTAATGTCACCCGTTGTCATTATTATAAATACTTATTAATATTTACCATTATCCTACAGCCAACATCTACAGCACTACACAAATCAGCTGGCTAAAGAAACCAACAGACACCTGAAAGAACTGGGTTCACTTCCCTCACCACTCTCTCCATCAGAACAGGTCAGTCTGTCAAGGCTTTTATCAGTTCAGCCTGGATCGTGTGTTGAACTATAAATACTTTGTTTTCAGCTTCATGACTTGTACATGACATGTCAGTACAGATTTGGGTGATTGGACTGTCAGTCACCCGTTAAATGGTCATAGACACCAAAATCATGCGTGAGAAAATAAGAACTTGTAGTTAAGTTTAAATGATATGTAGAAAAAGTCTGATGGTTTTGTGTAGGAGACTGCTTAAATTTACAGGAAATATGATAGAAAAAGAAAATACTGTTTTGAACTGCCAGGGACTCTTTCGTAGGACTTGAAGTTGGCAGGTGATTGGAGGCTGTGTACAGCTAAAACTCACTGCACAGTGGATGAATACATTGTTGCTCACTGGAAATAGTTTGAAAATGAATGTGGTAACATCAGCTTTATTGAAGTTAATGATATTTTACTTTTTGAAAATGTATGAATGTAGATTCATATAACAAATGAAAGCTAGCTGATAAAGAAACAGGGAACACAGACAACATTGCTTCCACGTTCAAAACAATACTTGCCTCATCAAAATGTTGACTAAATGTTTATAGTGTATAATTCCCAAAGCTATCTGCCACCTGAAACACAGAATGACCTGGTGTGTACACTACAGCTAAAGGCAACGAACTAGCGGGGCAAATATACCAAGCTAGCTGGCCTTAACAACCTAATGTAGGCTAAGGTTACAGCTGAAGGCAAGGTTAAAGGGTAATTCCGGTATTTTTATATCCCTATTTGTACATATTACTCATTTAGACCCCAAAATAGGTACAAAAAGTTGTACTACTGAATTGCTCCAGTAGATCGCCTCAGCCGGCAGTCGTGAAACAGGCTGCAATGGCTGGAACGTAATCCGTGGGGCAACTGCGCCCGATGAAAGTACGTCCACTAAAAGTGCTTGTTTTTGCCACTGACAGGCTCAGATTGTTATTGGAAGTGTCTGACAACATTACAGAAAGGATCGCTACAGAAATAGACCTTTGTTTAACCAGAAACAGAAGTCTCGCTCAAGGAGAGGTCTCTCTGAAATCTGAAAGATGAGGTGAGTTGTTGCAGGAAGAGGAGGTTAAACAAAGCTTTCTGGTTAAACAAAGGTTAAAGGTACTGGAGCAGTTCCAAAACTTTTTGGGGTCTAAATGACTAATATGTACAAATAGGGCCCAGGTTTAAAAATACCGGAATCACCCTATAAATTCTTAGCTACAAACCAAATGACTCATCACATTTCAAGGTATAAGGTAAAAAGTATGTAAAATGTATTTTAAACAACAACAATTTGCTCCCATTTATCAAACTGTAAATTCAGCTAGCTAGCTAGCTTTCTTTAATAGCTACCTCAAGAAACAAAACAACTTTACTTGTATATTTAAATAGTTATGTTTATTTATATAGCCCTTAATCACAAAACATGTCCCAAGGACTTTACAGAGATGAGCTTACCTAGATCTAGCTAGTCAACGATAAAACAAAATAGGATATACAAATTTAGAACACAGGAAACAGAGGCAGAACCCAAAATGCAATATAGCATGTAAAGACAGAAACAAGTCAACAACCAATCTAACCTAACCCTATCCTATTCTAATTATTGTAGCACTTATGCTTGACTTTCAGCATATTTAACTCTACTTTGGGAAAACACCCCTAGAGTCTGCAAGAGCGGGGGCGGAAGATGACTCACTGATGGTTGACATGGCTATTGACTCTGGAACGGATTTGACTATGAGTAGGGAAAACATGTCCGTGGAAGGCACTAGTTCAGAGGTAGATGGGAAGAAGCTTCAGGTTTGCTTGTGCGGCTGGCAAAAGGTAACAACCTTAAAGGGCCTTAGAATCCACCAAGGTGCTTGGTAGAGGGAACACAGGGACCCCGCATTGACAATTATTTCCTCAGAAGTATGTCAAGTCAGTTGGGTGAAGTCCAGCGGCAGGAAATAAACCACAGTTCGCAGGACATCAGCACCCCTGATGTAGAAGAAGGTCCTAGCACCGAGGAAGGCAGAGAGGCCAGCCAGCCTAAAAGGGAGAAGATTAGTTCTCAGAAACCTAGAGTTAAGTGGCCAGGGGCCTCAGAAAGTAGGAAATGGGAAGATATCAACAATGACTTGAGTAGGGTTTTAGACAAGCTTAAAGGAACTGCCGAGAGTAAGTTGGAAAAAATGGGTGGTGTTATTTATGATTATGGAGCAGAAAGGTTTGGCGTTTTTGAGAAAAAGAAGAAATTCGTTTCTGAGGTAGTTAAATCTAGGCGCCAACAAGAGATAGACAGACTTATCCGGGAGAGAAGACAGCTTAGGAGGCAGTGGAGGAAAGCTACAGAGGTTGAGAAGGAAGGTATAAATAGGCTGCAGGTAGATGTGAAGGATCGATGGCAGTGTTAAGAAGAGCAGAGAACATTAGGA